>JAAXCT010002897.1:0-52067 GCA_012490785.1 Eragrostis nindensis
TTGCTGAACTACTCCTTGACCGGCTGCCATGGCGTTCAATACCTTAATCTCTCGGCCAACCGTTTCACTGGACGTCTCCCGGATTACACCGTGCAACAAAGTGGCTGTTCTTGATCTGTCATGGAACCTCTTGTTTGGCCTGCTCCCTCCCAATCTTGTGGCTGCAGCGCCGGTCACCCTTGACTCACTTGACCATTGCTGGGAACACATTCTCTGGGGACATCTCCGCGTATGAATTCGGTACCTGCCCCAGCCAGCCTCACGGTGCTTGACTGGTCTCACAATAACCTAAGTAGCCAAGGGGCTGCCGCCAATCTGCCAATTGTCGCCACCTCGAGATGCTTGACATGTCAGGGAACAAGCTCCTGTCTGGCATGATACCGGAGTTCATAGAGAATTCCCGTCATTGAGAAGGTTTGAATTAGCTGGGAACAATTCTTCGGTGAGATACCAAATAGGTTTGCTTGTTGTGTGTACAAATTGGTTTGAACTAGACTTGTCAAGCAACCAGCTGATCGGAAGCTTGCCTGCAAGCTTCTTAAAATGCAGATCGCTTCAAGTGCTCGAACCTCGGCAGGAACCAACTATCTGGGGACTTTGTGGTTACAGTCATCAGCAACATATCCTCCCTCCGTGTTCTGTGTGCATACCATTCAACAACATCACCGGGAAAATCCACTGCCGTCATTGGCGTCTGGTTGCCCATTACTGGAGGAAATGCACTTGGATCCAATGAGTTTTATGGGGAGATAATAACTGCCCAACTTGTGCTCTTCATTTTGCCACTGTTACGGAAGCTCGTCCTCCCGAACAATTACCTCAGTGGTGCAGTACCACCGTCGCTTGGCCACGTAACAGTCTAGAGACAATTCCCTCAGCTTCACCTATTAGTCGTAGAATTCCCCGAAATATTGGTGCTTCCAAAGCTTGTCGAATTGGTCCTGTGGGCAAACAATCTCTCAGGTGAGATACCAGACAGGCTATGTTCCAATGGTACCACACTGGAGATATTGGTGATAAGCTACACAACACTTCATGGGGGCATCCCTCCATCCATCACCATGTGTGTGAATCTCATCTGGGTGTCACTCGCAGGCAATCACCTCACCGGTAATGTGCCTCCCGGGTTCAGCAACCTCAAGAAGCTCGCCATTTTGCAGCTTAACAATAATTTGCTCTCTGGCTTGGTTCCAGCTGAACTAGGCAGCTGCAGTAACCTCATTTGGCTTGACCTCCACAGCAACTACTTCACAGGCACAAATCCACAACAGTTAGCAGCACAGGAAGGACTCATCACTGGAGGTATTGTTTCTGGAAAGCAGTTTGCATACCTTAGGAGTTTTGCTGGCAATATCTGCCCTGGTGCTGGACTATTATTGTTCGAGTTCCTTGACATCCGCCCGGAGCGGTTACTCCAGTTACCCTCCGTGAAATCATGCCCATCAACAAGGATATATACTGGCACAACAGTGTACACGTTCGGTGACAATGGGAGCATGATCTTTCTCGACCTATCATACAATGGTCTAACTGGTGTGATCCCCATTAGCTTGGGAAGCATGATGCATCTTCAGGTCCTCAATTTAGGCAACAATGAACTAGCTGGCCCAATCCCAGATACATTTGCAGAGCTCAAGTTTCTCGTGTACTTGTACTCTCCCACAATCATCTTACTGGTGTCATTCCACAAGGGCTTGGCAGCCTGACTTTCCTAGCAGACCTGGATGTCTCCAACAATAACCTGACTGGTCAGATTCCGACATCAGGCCAGCTCATGACATTTTCCTGGATCCAGCTATGAAAACACCTCTGGGCTATGCGGTATCCCTCTGCCTCCCTGTCGCCGGTTTGACAATGGGGATGGTGAAAATGAGCCTCAAGATTTTCCAGATGAGCCAGTGCCTCTCGTCTCTCCAACTGGACTCAGCATCGGTCGGTCTAGCATTCGGCTTCGTTGTAGGTTTTTGGTTCAGGATCTTCTTTCCATTTTTAGTATTCCCACGATGCTTGTCTACTAGGTCTATGCAATACAAGTGTGTGCAATTGTCTCAAATTACACAGTTCCTGCATCTTAGTATATAACCTTTGGTTCCAGGGTAGGCATCCGTTGAGGGATGCCACTCAATTACACAGTTCCTGCCATCTTAGTATTTAATCTTTGTGGAGCAATAAAATTGGTCCGGACAGGTTTTGTACAAACGGAATGCATGGAGGCATAATTACTACTCGGCAATAAACATGTTACACTCACTCGAGTCAGTCTAATCGAGTTTACTGGAGATCTAGCAAATCCACCAACAGGAATGCATTTCTGAAAACTTATTTCATCCCTATAAATTTACTTATTGTCAGCAAGGAGACGAAGCGGAGTCTTAGACAAGCTTATTGCAATAAAAATAAAAACGTTAAAAACGAACTTGGATTGTTTCGTCTTATTCACCCAATATGACCAGCTAAAGGAACCCAAACCCCTACCTAGTGCTCTAGGAACAACACACTAGAACACATTTATTACCATGATGTTATCAGAACGCTACTAAAAATCAGGAGAACATGAAACATCAAGGACCCTCTCACAGCACTAGTTATCCGTCACCTTAATAACTTACGAGGGTGCACCAAGTAAGAAGCCAACCGTAGTATGTCACTGAAGACGCCTCCTGCAGTCACTTCTGCGCCAGCCCCAGGGCCTCGCACGATATTGGCTGCTCCTTGTATCTTGAGTGGTGAAGGCTATGATATGTCGGAGCCAGATAGCTGTTGCAAATGGGTGGTCCCTCTTGTATCGCCCGTAACTCCACCTGCCCCTTCTTGTTGACACATCCACAACTCCAACATACCGCAAAACCTTCATACAAAAAAGTTCAGCAAACACTTAAATTATGGAAACATGTATTCAGAATATACTACTGATTTGTACCACAGTAAATGACAAACACCAGTCTGATATTTTTCTGAAAATGAACAGGGAGATGATAATGATATATCATTTTAATTCTTTATTTTGTTCTGCTTCCCATAGAGGGGCTCGAACACGGGGCACAACATTTGTGTACCTCAACAGAAAACTGGTTTCAGTGAGTTTTCTGGCCAGCCCAGTACAGTACTCTCCCTACCTTATATTGGGCTGGAAGGGAGACATTATGTCCACAAAAAAAAAAAAATCTTTTCTCCACATACCAAGCACTACGGAGCAGCCGACGTTATTGGTTTATTATGAGGTAATATGCAAATGGAACCAACACTGATACCAATATTCCTAGTTTTTACTAACATCCACAACAACAACAACAAAGCCTTTTTATCCCAAGCAATTGGGGTAGACTAGAGATGAAACCTACAGAAACCAAACCAACCAAAAAAGAAAAGACAAGAAAAAATAGCAGGGTGGCAGCTTTTGCATGTATTCATCAGCTAGTTTCTACTAACATCCACCTAATAAAATATTAATGAACAGACAGATCAATCAACTCACTTCTCCTGCAGCTTCAGCATCTTTCCGCTCTCTTGCCCAGTCCTGGTCAAAGACGGCAGTTTTGCATGTATTCATCAGCTGATGTGCATGACTGCATAAAATAGATCCAGTAGAAAGTACAATAGCAGATAAAAGTTTTTAACTTGTCAAAAAATGAACACAACTTACTCTCAATGCCTCTGGCACAAGACTCTAACAGGGATATCAGAAAGCTCAAGCCTCAAAACCATTCCCTTGCAAGGATATGACCTGCTCCAACAGTACTAGTGATTCAGTTAATGATACGCAAACGAACAAAGAATAAATGCACCTATTCATGTAAAACTGTTATTTTTAATATACTTTTTGATCCACAAAGTCGAGCATAAGAGGAAGTGCTCTTGAGAACCACAGCTCAGATTGTTTGATATATTATACATTTAGGCCTTTCACAAATTTGGGAAAATGAGAAGAAAAAACACTTGTATATATGATGTTTATTACATGTGAGACATGAGGAAATGAAAATGCAACCGCTTCCCTAAAAACAAATACAAAAGTGGTAGAAGAAATACCTTTCTAGCAACATCAGTACCAGATAAATCATCTCTTGGATCAGGCTCAGTGTATCCGCTGCTTTAGCTTCAGCCACAACATCACTAAGGTCCTTCCTCCTTCAAAGTTGTTAAAAATATAACTCAATGTTCCACTGCAGTTAAACAGTTAAACTATTATGAAAATACCATACTGAATACACTATATAAACGCGTTCACACACAAGTGAACAGTAGATGTGTTATCAAGCGGAATCACTTCATACATTAAAAAACCAGTACAATCTATTATTTCTCTGGTGTCATACTCAATATAAAATATTGATAATGAGTGTGCCAGCATTTAATTGAAGCCCCACACAGACCTGAAAATCCCTTCAATACGCAATATCTTGTCACCTGTCTCCAGGAGACCTCGTAGCGTGCTAATGATAGGGAGACCAGCACCAACAGTTGCTTCATAGAAGTAATGTGTATATGATGCGCGTTGAGCGTCCTAAGTTTCAGATACTGCATGTCCAGAACAAAAGAACTGTTAGTCAGCAAAGACACCAACAGTATAAAATGTAGCAATGACGGCACATTGTATATGAATTGTTACAAAGTTAGGTGGTGCTTAGTGGCAGAGCCTCATGGAGGCCAATTTCGGTATTATAATTTTCTTTCTCATTTCCCACATAATACCATGTTTCATATAGGATGAATTTTCATTTACCCCAATTTTACATATTTGTTCCAACACAATTAAACTATCTTCTTCATAAGCAATCCATGAATCAGTAGCAGTTGTTCTCTTTATGTATTACAAAAGCTTTACCAGCAATTTGAGTTACTTTTATTTTCATCTATATGTATGTCCTGCAACTAGGAAACTGGAATCACAATAGAGATATAATTTGACTTCTCCAGTGAACGTTTAGGAACTTGTTGTGTACACAGTTGAAGGCAATATGCCTGTGATTCTCAATGTTAATTTAGTTGAACCTCACTTATGTTTCCTTCAAATCTTGTAATCATTAAATATCCTACAATATTATCAAGAAACCATAGAAGAGTACACTTTTTCTTACTTCTTTTTTTTTTTTTTAAGAAGGATGGATAACAAATAGTTTACTCTGTCAAGTGGCCCTGAATTGGCTTCTTGTTTTGGAGTTATGACATGGATTCCTTTCTTAAGCCAATCATAATAGTTAGATGCAACACTTGTGTCTGCTGTGCAATCCACCAAAACTCTATTAGGGAAGAAGTGATTTTCAGCCAAATGGTGAACAAACTTCTCCAGGTTTGCCGGTTCTGCTTCAGTTTCTAGCTTCTCTTTCCACTTGGCCAAATCTATTCCTCTACAGAAAGAATATCATAAGAACCAACACAGAGAAAATCATATCATAGAAGCATCATTAACAAAACAAACACAGTAGTGAATGTGATTGTTTGAAACATTCCAGCACAAATGCAACAGCGGTGTAAACTAGGTGGAAATCAGCTGAATGTTGGAAACTTGGAAATGTGCTGTTGGACCATCCTACTTGCAACACATTTTACTAGTACACATCATGTTGCTGAGTTTCGCTTTTATCCTGGTCACTGGAACAGAATCTGTCGATTCACAGCAGGTTGCAAGTTTCCAACATTTGGTTGGTTTGCGCCAGACACACCCACTAAATATAGGCTTTCCAAGTGTTAATGTCAACCTTGAAATTTGGCCATAGAATTTATCAGCAGCTAATCCATGCACATACTGCCCCTCTCACTCAGTAGATCACTAAAGACGAATTTTCATACAATAAGAATGGTCACCAAGTTAATAAATCTATTCAGCTCAGAGTTCAGGGGGCAAAGAGTCGAATGTGTTATTGTCAACCTTGAAAGCCAAAGTATAATTTACCAGCAGCTAAGTTACTTACATATCACTCAAAAGCATTGTCCTTGATCCAGTTATTCCCATGACACGCAAATCAATGTTCATATTTTCCTTGAGAACAGCAACCTGCAGGATAGTTTAGATGAAGTGAAAAGTACAAAATAGAACCCCCGACATAAAGAAAAGAAAAGAAAAGAACACACATGATAATTATGTTTCCATGAATGGTGAATTGATGGATCAAATGAAACCTATTTGGGAGATCCACTGCAAATCTAGTATATACTGGTGAAAAACTGAAACCGAAGCATAAGAAACAATATACACGGCTTAAGTTGCAAGCGATACAACTCTGCAGTACTACAGAACTAACGTCACTCTGCATGAGTGTAGGACCAAAAATAGCCCACAGCAGGGGCAATGGTGCAAAGTGGAGGAGACGAGCAGTACAAGTGGATAGGAGGAAGCTATGGACGGGAATAATGCATGATAGCGCTGTTCTCAAATCCTATAGAAACAAGTACTAGTAGATTAGATATAATATACATATACAATATAGTAATTGACATAATGTTGCAAAAGCAATGTGGAATACTGTTGATTTAGATACCTGATCCTTCAGCTGGTTAAGCAATGTGCGACCAATCAACCCAGTCCTACAATTCCACAGCCAGCGTGGTTTTTGAGAGGAAGAACCTTGAGTGGGCAGCTCTCAGAGCCCTTACACATTCTTCTTCTTGCTTCAATACAACGGTAATGTTGTATTCACTTGAACCTTGGGCTATCGCCCTTACATTAATATTTGCCTGGATCCATCATTTTAGGGTATATTAATACCTGGCCTCTAGAAAAGTACCTCAGGTACCAAATTAGATCGTTGAATACCTTAGCAAGTGCATCAAAAAGGGTTGCGCTGACTCCAGGTGTACTTGCCATTCTTATGCCAACGGCAGCAAGAATGCTACAATTATGAATGACTTCAACCTGAGAAACAGAAACCAAGCCAATCAAGGTTGAATTCAAATCTGGAAACACTATCCAACACCTTGTGAACCAAACGTAATAAAGTGCAGGACACCTAAAGCACTGTACATTCAATCATTCATTATGACCGTTAAAACTTTCTATGGTTCTTTTCCAGTGTATAGGCGTATAACTGTCCTGCCCTCTAAAAATGTGACTTCTATCAATCTTCTTCTTTTTAACACACATGAGAGTTGCATGTCATTATATGAAGGGGAGTCAAAATAGTCTGACACTTCTCCCCATCTGGCATTGCTTTAGTTCTTTATAACAATATGGAAGTTCCCATGATGGCTCTCATTACGGCGAAGTCACAAAAATAGCTTGCACAGCTGGCACCATCAAGCTACGCATTTTGTGATGTCTCTAACAAAAATAAAATCCAACATGGTGCTACAAGAATGTATTAGCATGCTCCGCTGACAATTAGCACTATTAATGTTCTCAAAAAAAAGTTAGCACTATTAATATGCCTTTGCACATGATTTATGATCCTTGATTGAGATTCTAAACATCAGAAATGGTACTAACATGAAAACATGCAAACTTCAGTAGAATTGATGCACCTCATGCATGAGGACAACCAATTTTCTCAAGGAAAGTATTCTTTTAGCCATCCACAAAATATATCCAAGTACAAACATTATCTGGTCATTACATAATTTCAGTGATTACCAAGGAAATATTACATAGCTAAAACAAACAATCATGATTCATGAATATACCTTAGATAGCCTCCCTGCTGCCAATGCTTCACGAAACCGAGCATGCAATGCTGCAGACACTGATGCCACTTCCTTTTCTGGAACAGCAAAGCATACGGAGTGTTCACTGCTAGCCTGCACATGTATTGCAGTCAGGAAAAAGCTTCATCCTATACAGATTGAGAAGGTAACGACACAAAATATACCTGAGATATCATGACAACATTTGCACCAACATCCTTCACAGCACCAAATATAGCACTTGCTGTGCCTGGAACACCAGCCATACCCGTCCTGATAAAGAGATTTAGTGTTAAGTATAAGTAGCTTGTTTAAACAAATATGCATTTCCAAGCATTTCAATGTGCTATGTGGTCCTGTTATCCTATGCTTAACCCAGCAAGATCTGCATTTAACAACATAATAAACTGAAATTCAAGTTCGGCAACTATTTTAGATTAACTGAATTTTAAGAGTAGCAAGAGGCAAGAAAAAATCTAAAAAAATACTAAATATCATTACAGATAGCATGTTATAATTGTTATACTCTACATTTATCACAGACTCACCCTTCAACATTAACAAGAGCCAATTTATCAATAGTTGCAAATGCTTTGACACAAGCCTCCAGATCACCATTTTCATTCGCAGGCTGCTGGCAGATCATAGTTCCTGGAGCAGAGAGGTTGAATATGTTCCTTATAACAATAGGGATATTATATTTCATCACTGGTATAATGGTACGAGGATGCAAGACATTTGCTCCAAAATATGACTGCACACAAGACAAAATAATGTTTAGTTTAGTGCAATATGAAACAAGAAAGGGCTCATTGAATTATTAATCATGCAGGCAAAATCATGATATCAATGGGAGATGCCCAGAAGTACAGAAATTACCATTTCCCAGCCTCCTGATACGATAATGTGCTTAAGATCACAGCCTCACTAACTGCATTAACCAGATTCTTTCATCAGTCACGTATAATGAAATGGCCTTCTTGTAACGATTAAAAAGTTATTCAAACTTGTTATATATCCATTTCTTACAATCAACTAGTGGTATTGACTATTGAGCACCGCCTTCTTTATAACTTGGTAGTTGGTAGCACCATTAAGCATGTGAAAATATTAGTTCAAACAACATTCCTTATACTGCATTCTGTTGCCATCTTGGCTGTTAGTTCATGAACTATATCTTTTACCTCTACTAGAATCTGTGACCGCTTTGCAGATTGTTTCACTGGAACACAGAGCACTTCTACTTAACCACTTTAAAGGAACATAACTACAGATGACTCAATATATATTATAAATAATATCATATCAAATCATCTATGTGTAGCACAACAGCCTCCTTAATATGCAGACTTCTAGTTGCAGCATTATCTTGTGTTAGTATTGCATCTGAATAAGCATATGGGAATTCTTTCAAGTATTGAAAAGATATGCGTATCATCTACGTTAACATTTGATGAAAAAATCACCATGTGTATCAAATTAAAGAATGAATAAGTGAATCAAGATAGAAATACCTTTTCTAGGATCTGCACTAACACCCCCGTCAACATCAGTCCAGATAGTCACCTGACGAGCCTTGACAAGGGAACCAATTATGGCTGCAGAGAAATCACTTCCATCCCTTTTCAAGGTTGTCGGGAGATTTTCAGGTGTACTCGCAATGAAACCAGTAGCAATTATTGTCTCAGCTGGACGCGAGCAAACCATTTTTCGAGACGTTTTTCTGATTCCAAATAGTCAGGATCTACCTGGTTCGATCCTGCAGGGTTTACAACTAGAACTTCTCTTGTATCCATCCAACTGCAAGGTATTCCCGACTGCACGCAGTAAGATATTTCAGCATAAGCCACTATTTCAGAGGCAGAAACAACAAGATATCCAAAAATTGTAAAAGTACAGTTATACTTTACATATACAAATATACAGTTCGACCATCACATTACTCGTAATGTTGGAGCAACAAAGCAATAGCCACGGAGCAATTGCTCAACAAATTATTATTGCAGGATCCACAGTAGTCAAATGAGTTTGGCAGAAGTGATCTTCAATTAAACTGGTACTAGAACCCACAAAAAAGTTGGTAAGCAATTCAAACTAGACATCTAATAATGCATTTATCAGACTTTGTTTGAGTCAGTACCGGAGGTTGGTAGAAAATTAAATGGGGCCTAATTTGAGAATCTATGCTTAGTTTGGTCATAGCTCAGGCTTTAAAACGGGTTAAGAACTTTTTAACAACATGCTCTGGACAAGCTCAAATAAGCTCTACAAGCCTGTGACATAGATATTTCAATTTGTTTTACATGATAACGCCGAGTAAAATATACGAAAGAATAAAACGTTTGTACCCGAAGAGGAATTGATCATATAGTACTGAATTCAAGTGTGAATGCAATTAGCTGGCCTTTCACAGTATAAATGAACATACAAGAAGCTCAGTTTTTTTATTTTTTTGGCAAGGGATATGTCTTTTTTTTGCGAGGGATACAAGAAGCTTATTAGGACAACAGACAGTTCATAGTACAAAGCACAGTTGTATAGGCATAACATTCTACAGATAGAATAATAAATAGTACTACATATCTTCTCCTGATTCTTTATATCCAAATATCAATTTGTACCTTCTTTATAGCATACGACAACATCTGTGCAGACCATAACTCTCCATGCCCAACAACAAATCAGAGAAAGACTCTGTTACATGTCCAGCTGCAAATGGAAAAGAAATGTACCATATCTCAGCTAAGAAGTATTTGTATTACTGAAGTGAAAAGTTGCAAACAGATAATCAATTATAAAGAGTTCTCAACAATTGAAAGATCAAGAAACCTACTTTACTAGAAAAGTAGGCTATTTCCCATAAAAAATATTAGAAAATGAGAGCCAATGATTTAAAAGCTGCACCTATATATATGGCACGAAGCATTGCTTTTAGGTTACTGATGTCTGCGTGCAACTGAGACAAGAATCTTGCAAGGTCTTCCCCCGCAAGCAAGTCCTTGGCTGCAGCCATATGCTTCTCGAAAACTTCATCAAGTGCAGCAATATATGAATCGTCCCTCGATTGAGCCTTGTTTACAAGATTGTACATCATGTCAGTGACTTTAGACATTGCTGATACAACTACCAGTTTCCTCTCAGAAGGGTCACGAAGCACAATGTCAGCAACATTCTGAATCTCTGGGCACTCCCCATGCATGTGCCCCCAAACTTATGCACCGACCACATGTCGCCTTTCGGAAGGTCAGCAGTAACTTCAGCTTGCTCAATTGAAACAGCTGAAATGGCATAACATAACATAGATGCATATAAAGACAGGATTAACAAAAAAAAAACAATTGTAAAAAATGATTGCCTAATGCCTAAGGACTAGCAATATCTGACCAAAAAAGTATATGAAATTGGAACCTGGGATGCAATACAATTATAAAAATAAAATAACTGAGCATTACCAAAATAAGACTACTCTATAAAAGCCTTATAAGAAGGACATTTCGAAGTTTGACACTCGTAGCAAGTGTAAGTAACACAATTATGCCAGAGTATTAGTCATGAAGTAAGCAGCAGGTTTCACTGAAAACGAATTTGATGAACTGAAATAAGTGGAACAACTTAAAGACATTATACTTGACTCTGGAAAGAAAAAACCTTATGGCTGCATTTCTCTTTCCGCATGGTTGCTCTGCTCATTAAGTTAGTCCTCCGTTATGTCTTATGTGATAGAAAACTTGCAACCTCAGGATTTTTAGGTCCCAATACAGGCCAGGGTGAAGTGGTCTTTTTGGCACCAGATATTTTGAACTAAAATTACTTCCCAACAAAGGATATTTCTAACTGCTAACTCGTACATTTTTAGAAGGACGGGAAGTCAAAACAGTAGCAATGCAAAACAAGAGGAATTAGTACCAGCAGCTGGCGTGAGCATATTCTTTGAGACATCTCGGTTTAACTTCTCTGCAAGGTGGCTGATCCTGAATTGGACATCAGTAAAAAGAACATTACTGAATAACAGGAGGCTATGTTGGCAGTTTGGAAATTAAATACAGAACCTAAATATCGCTTTGGAGCAAAACGTTTTGATTAATCCTTATGGAATCGGATTCTAAACATGTCAACGCTATTCACAGTGCAACACAAAACACACCAACCTTAGAGAACTCCCGATGGAGCTGTCTTGAGCTTTCTCGCATCGCCAACAACGCTGAGAAATAGAGTTCCTGCATTATTACCAATCAGAGTCTCGTTATTTCAACAATACAAATGGCTCAAGGAATCTAAAAAAGTTGACAAACAAGGGGGAAGGTGACAGATGGAAAATTGCTCCCTGTGCCACAACCGAGCGAGCCGCACAACTCCAGCACACACAAATCAACACAAACCCACAAGACGATGCAAATTACAATCGGAGGGCACGGGTGGCGAAAATGCAGAGGGTTCGAACTGGGGACCACGGCGGCGCGGAGATGCGAGGAGGCTGGAGAGATACTGCGCAGCGGAGACGCGAGAGGGAGGGGAGGATGGTGGAAGAGAAGGAGGAGAGAAGCGACCTGTTGGAGGCGGCGGGTTGATGGCGGCGGCGACGGGCGGGGAAGGCGGCGCCCGGGTGGGGGCTTGCGACGGCGAGGCTCCTCATGACAGCGAAGCAAGAGTAGTGGGATTAGAATTGACCCGTGTGAGCCGGCAGCAGGCCCATAAACCCCTGCTTAACCCTACCAGTTTTAACTTTTGCCTGGTGTAGCGTGCCATATCCTTACTGGATTTGCATTCTGCCCGTTCCGTTTACTCTCTCCGAATAGTTGACGTTTGACTATTTTTTAATTATTCTTAACCATTCGTCTTATTTAAAATATTAGCTTAAATATGCAAAATCTTACTTCTCTTAAAAACACGAGTTGGTGTACATGGTCGTCGTCGTGGGCGTGTCTCCATCTCTCACTGGAAACTTGCGCCGACAGGTGGGTCCCACTCACCTCCCCTTCCTCCAGCTCAGTCCTTCCCCGTAGCTCCCCATTGCCATCTCTACTCAATCCCTATCCCGTAGATCTCGAGGCTTCGGCTGCCTCTGCAGCGCTCATCTCCACAATCCATGGGGCGCTTGGATCCATGACCGCTCTCCCGCGCCCCCACCTCCTCTCCATCCTCAAGCTTACTCCCTCCCCCCGCTCGAGCCTTCACCCGCTGGTGCCGTTCGCCGAGCCCGAGCACTTCCCTAAGCCCGTCCCGTCAGGCCCGAGCACCATAAGGCGTGTCTCCCGTCAGGTGGACGGGGATGTGAGGGCCTGCGCTGCGCTGCGAGGGCATCGTCGCCTTCGCCCAACCACGCAGGCCACGCACTGCAGGCCTCCAGCCACGCGAACCCACCTTATCCCAGAAGCTGCGCTCGCGGCCACTGAGTTGTGGTTGCAGTGGCCGGATGTGGTGGTCTTGCGGTTGCTTTAATCATCTCAGAGAGCTAGATATGGACAGGATTACATGAATAGGCATGAATCTGCGTTTCCTCTAGGAACGAACTGGGGAGAGATTGTAGTAAAGGGACGCGCTGGAGGTGGCTGCTTGCTTGAGACTTGAGAGCTGTTCGGTGTTGGAGATCAAAGCCAAAAGCAAGATTTGAGTTCCCCTTGCATCCTCTACAAGATTGGGTGCAGGGAGGAGGACCAGTCCTTGGACGATGGCAATGGAGGACTCGCACTTCTGACTAGAGCTAGGAGCAGGCGAACAACATTTTTGGGATGTTGCAGCAGGAAGAGTGATACAGCCACGGAGCAATGACAGCTCATGGGATTGGGCTCTGCGTTTGTGCAGATAGAAGCATACCAATTTTGTGATTGTTTTTGATAATCCAATTTTGTGAATTGGCGTACAGTCTTTGTCTTTCGGGTTGTTTGTTTGAACCTTTGACCAGTCCCTGATCCATTAGCCTTGCAATCGTATATCAAGAAAAAATCGTTTATTTTAACCGTAGCAAAGCACGGGCCTCCTGCTAGTTATAAGTTATATTTCAGTTTCCTTGGAGTTTCGGAACAAATATGAACATTAGCGCATTTGATAATTTGAAATTAAATTCATTTTCTTGGAAATTTCATTATATAGATAACTATTTGTATCCATCCAATACTAACTGAAAATTACACCCAAAATCCCGCAACAACGCGTGGGGAATTCAAGTAGAGATTTGCCAATTCTCAGGTGACTGAGATTTCTGTCACATTTTTGGAACAATGAAACATACTTCTGGAATAACAAAAATGCACTGTTGAAACAATGCAACTGTACTGCTGGAACAATTAGTTCTTAGTCATTTTTCGAAAGAATATTTTTTTGCACGAGTGAATGAAAATTTAGGTGGTTGGATCAAAATCCAATGACTCAAAAAAATGACTGAAAGAATAGTAAAATCTCAGTCACATGAGAAGGAGACACCTCCATTCAAATATTGAAGCAGATAGATTGATTTGGAAACCAAAACTGCCATGTGAAACTATTAAATTTATCTGGTACTCGAAAAATGAAGTAATGCTCAGCAAAGATTACTTAACTAGGAGAAATTGACATGGATAAAATAAGTGTTATTTTTGCTCTCAGAATGAAAATGTACATATCTTTTCTTTGATTGCCATGTAGCTAAGTTTCTTGTTCTAAAAAAAGTAGCTAAGTTTCTTTGGCGAAGTGTTCACATTACTTTTGATGTTAAACCACCAGAAAGTGTGAATGAACTATTTGGTCCATGGTTAGATGGATTTTCATTTAAACTTCAAGGGCAAATAATCGTAGGGGCTGGTGCCTTTTGTTGGACTTTATGAACTAACAGAAACAATGTTGCTTTTTTTTGTAAGACACTTATTCAATCAATCTTATATGCAAGTATTCGCCGATGAAGACGACAGGATAATGTCTGACTTGCATGTCGACCATGAGACTACGTTGATGTAAGTATTCGCCGACAATGATGAAGATTTAGTAGTAGAGTTTGATTTAAATAATGTCTATCTATCCGGACTTTTTGTTGGTATTTTTTTTTTCATATTTGGTTGGTCAAGCTTTGCTGGCATGAAAACTGTTAGCTGAAAATTTATAGTAATATATAGACCAACGAGAACCAGCCCAGATAGGTCATGTTTGGGGTTCCCAGCTTACTTAAAGTTTAAGTCACACACAGCTTATCCAGAGCTCCTAGAGAAGCTAAAGTACACAAAGTTTTCCAACGAGTTCTAGCACCAAAACAAGGAACCAACCGAAAAAAGTAAAAGACCATCATATGGCTGTTCGATCCAAGGTCCAATCGTTTGCTAGTAGAAGGTTCTCCATCCTTTTCTTGATTTTCTCCAGCATCTCCTCCAGCCTTTTGATAAGCAGAGTCCATCGCTAAAAAAAAAAATGGATACAAACTTTCGAGCAGCACTTATAGGCGAGTGCAGAGCTGATAAGAGCATGAAACTTGTTTTTTGGTACTACCAACAGCTTGTAGAGTTGCATTGTGTTCGGGTTGTCTCGTTATTTGCGGCACTTCTGAAAAAGAAAAAGGCAAGTGCATACATAAAAGCCGCACAAAAGAATTGAAAGAAAAGAAAAAAAAAGAAGCAAGGAAAAACAAAAGAAAAAAAAATCAGAGTGCTTGCATCCTTTGAGTCTGAGGTTCTGTTGGTTATTTTCATTGCTAGCTTGGTCGAGGTCCGACGACGGGATTTAGGCCAGCAACATAGACTTGTGCTTTGGACTATTATTCAACTTTGCAATTTCTGATTTCGAAGTTTGTTATTCCTTGCTACTCAATATTAGCCTACCTAGCTCCACATATATTCTTCGGAACAACACGGTTTTGACCCTCGCAATCGTCGGATCATTATCCAGGTATCCTTTGTTTTGCTAGTAAGAATCTTGTAAGAGCTTGGTAAGATGTTTCCAATAGCTTGTTGAGAGCCTCCACATTCCTATAGTAGTGATAGGAAAATATATTCTTGTATTTTTCTTGTTTTCTACTAACCATGACAGGTTACAACGACTAAAATTGATGAGTTGCTGAGAGCTCTAGCACAACAAGTGCTGATTTCTCAAATGGAGAAGGCGGAGCAAAATCAATTGAACAATTTGTTTCAGACTTTCTTTGCTGTGAAGAATGGACGTTGTCGTGTGATCATTGATGGTGAGAGTAGCCGCAACTTTGTAAGTTTTGAGTTGGTTGAGAAGCTTGGCTTGACCACACGGCGGCACCCATGTCCACACTACATCCGATGGGTAAATTCTTATGATAAGATAAAGGTAACTGAAATGGCTCGCATTGAATTTTTTATTGGTTCTTACAAGGATAGTGCAGACTTCGAAGTAGTACCTATGCAAGCTTGTCATTTGATGCTAGGTAAACCTTGGATTTGTTCGAATAATGTTTTGCACAATAAGATTGCCAATAGATATTCATTTAAATACAAAGGCAGCAAAATTACTCTTGCACCTATGTCTGCTGCTGAAATTTTAGAAGCTGATCTAGAACGATTCGAGAGAAGAAAGAATGAACCTTTTAGGAAAGAATGGGCGGGTTTATATGACGCAACGTTTTCATCTAAATCTGAATTTTTACAAGAGGAACATTTTTCTTTGCCTCTTGTTGGAACTAATACCTTGCAGCATGAACAAAAAGATGAAGAGGATGACGCAAAAGAAACTGAGATGCTTATGGCCTCATGTGAAAGTTCAAATGGATCAGTTAATCATGCACCTACTATTCCTTCTGAATTTGAGGTCAACGGTAATGCCTATAGTGCTATGCACACGGAAGGTGAGAATTCTATTAATGTGCTGAATTTCTCCACTAATCATGCTAATATAGAGCAACATCTAGTGGAACCTTGCTTTGATTTACCTTTGTCACAAATTGATTTGCCTGCTGGTCCTTGTGATAAAGAGGAGTTGTGTGTTGATGCTTCACTTATATCTTTGCCACAACTAGTGAATGGGAACAATACTTCTATTTTTGATTCACCTATCTGTGCTGAAATTAATCATTTGATTCCCATTACCTCTGAAAATGATGAGCTGAAATTGTTGTCTTCTCTTAATACTTTGGGTTATATTGAATTTGATATTCTTTGTGATCTAAGTACCGTAGAGAAGAGAATATTTTCCAAAACTGATTTGCCTTTGTTGACACGAAATAATTTTTATGCTATAGGCAAATATGATTTTAATGGTATGTATATGGTGCATAGAGTTTACATTTCTTCTGATCTAAAGGAACCTTTTGTTGTGCAACAAAGTAATCAACAAGCTTGCTGCACTAACATTGAACATGTCATGTCAAGTGCTTCTAGTTTTTCTTTTAAGAAACGGGATCAATCACAAAGGGAGTATTGTTGGTTGTCACCACACTTGGTCAAACCGAGGTCGGTTTGCTGTCAACAAGGGGAGAATGATAAGAGCATGAAACTTCCAGATACAACCATTGAACTTAAGTATAAGGTGAATATGTTCCTAGAATTGAG
Source organism: Eragrostis nindensis (assembly GCA_012490785.1). Lineage (NCBI taxonomy): Eukaryota > Viridiplantae > Streptophyta > Magnoliopsida > Poales > Poaceae > Eragrostis > Eragrostis nindensis. Next base: position 17,091 of record JAAXCT010002897.1, read on the forward strand.
ATCATGCTTGGTAGAAAGAGGTGACCTTGAGTTGAGGACGACTCAAATTCAAGAGGGAGAGGATGATGAGGACATCACTCCTTCGGATACAACCAACACTCCTCCGTTGTACATGCAATGTCCAATCACTAGATCTCATGCACGAGAATTGAATTTACGGGTGAGCTTGTTCCTAATAATGCCTTCTTTACATGTTTTTGAGAATAAATTACTACCTAATGATTTAATTATTGTTAGGAACCATGGAGATGATGAGAAGATAGCTGGAGAGGTGCTTCGAGGCGTAGAGGGCCAGCGAGGGCGTTCGTCAAGTTGGAGGCCCAATCCAAGTCGACTTCGAGTCCGTTTCGGAGTCCAGGAGCAGTCTGCACTAAAACGGTCACCCAGGTCGCATACGGGCTTGGATTTGGACGTTCTTTATATGAACGGAAAGATATTTGATAACCTTTCCAATGGCACTGGTCTCATGTCAAAATTCATCTGGAGTCATCAGGAATCGTCGAAACAAGTTGACGTCCAGAATCTGTCTCGGTGCTGCGCCACCGTAATTTGGCCTTTGGGCTTTGTATCATGTTGGAGCCCATTAGGGGCGCATCCAGGGGTCTAGCCACGACCCTAGAGTCTTCATAAACAGTAGCCGCCGCATCATTAGGGTTTGGGGTTTTGCTTAGATTATTCTGTCAAGAACAGTTTCACCGTTTATCGGTTTGTGAGACCCCAACTTGTGAGTTTTATCATATATCTGCAATTTGGTTGCATTCTTTCTTGTTCTTGCTTGTGTTCTTCGATTCGCAAGCAAGGATTAGCCTTCTCGGCGAGGTCGATCGTGCAATATCGGTCGATAACCAGAGGAGAAGTGGTGCTGCGATTGCGGGGTTCGGAACGTGTTGTTCGGAAGCCGGATCGATTTGTGTCAACTCTCCGCCAAATCGTTGTTTATCTGAACCTTTCGGAAGATCGGACACCCCTGTCCACATCAAGTGGTTTCAAAAAGAGGCAAAGAAAAATGTTCCTCTTGTAAAAATTCAGATTTAGATGAAAACGTTGCGTCATATAAACCCGCCCATTCTTTCCTAAAAGGTTCATTCTTTCTTCTCTCGAATCGTTCTAGATCAGCTTCTAAAATTTCAGCAGCAGACATAGGTGCAAGAGTAATTTTGCTGCCTTTGTATTTAAATGAATATCTATTGGCAATCTTATTGTGCAAAACATTATTCGAACAAATCCAAGGTTTACCTAGCATCAAATGACAAGCTTGCATAGGTACTACTTCGAAGTCTGCACTATCCTTGTAAGAACCAATAAAAATTCAATGCGAGCCATTTCAGTTACCTTTATCTTATCATAAGAATTTACACATCGGATGTAGTGTGGACATGGGTGCCGCCGTGTGGTCAAGCCAAGCTTCTCAACCAACTCAAACTTACAAAGTTGCGGCTACTCTCCCTCTTGAATTTGAGTCGTCCTCGATTCAAGGTCACCTCTTTCTACCAAGCATGATCTCAATTCTAGGAACATATTCACCTTATACTCAAGTTCAACGGTTGTATCTGGAAGTTTCATGCTCTTATCAAGAGCTCTATTCCTGAATACACGTTTCATGGCTAATTAACCATAAAGTCCAAGCTATAGCTCCAAGTAAGATCAGTGGAGTTTTATTAGATTTATGTCCTCCCTCTTTAAGGGTTGATGGTGCATAGAAATTTGTACCATTTGGCCACTGCATAGCCAAATTGTGACTAACAGTTCCATCTTCTCCACGCAGCTTGCACCCTTTTCATTGCTCCTTAAGCTGGTCAGCTGTTTGGATTCTATCTCTACTAAGTTGCCACAAGAAAATTTCGTCTGCCATATCTCAACCATTCTGGAGTTGGTCATTCCTGCATTAAGTATATTTTTGTACAAGATGCTGAGAAGCTCCCTGACTATTCCTGAAAAATCGTCGTAATTGAAGTCTGGGTCTTAGTGAGACAGAAGGCCGGGATACTCTATTCCATTATCTAACAAAGGGAGTTTTTTTTGGAGAGCAATCTAACTAAAGGAGTTGTACATACGTAGTATTCTCCTTTTGAGATTACTGCAAATCCCGGCCCATCAAGGTCTCCACTGTCGACATGGTGGTGGTGGACGACTTGCCAAAGTGAAGTCTACTACCGTGTCCCGAGATTGGCAGAACAGAAACGCCAATGAAGTTTCTTCAACCTCGTCAAAGAAGTCATGTACTTTTAACTAGCTAGTGGCGCGATGGTGCGGGCGCCACTGAACGGAAGGAAGTAGGCTACCAGAATCGACCAAGGCGAGGCGACGCGGCATGGCGCTGTGGAACGCGCTGGCGCCGGCGGCGACCGTGGCGCAGCTGGTCGGGGCGGACGCCGCGGGGCTCGTCTCGGCGACGCTGCAGGCCGTGCGCACGGCGCGGCGGAACCGGGCGGAGTGCCGGTCGCTCGCGCGCCGCGTGATGATGCTGGGCGACCTGCTGCAGCTGGTTGAGAGCTCATCGGAGACGATGCGGCGGCCGGAGGTGAGGCGGGCGCTGGACGGGCTGGGCAGCGTGCTCCGGCGCGCGTACGAGCTCGTGGAGTCGTGCCAGGAGCGCGGCGCCGTGTACGGGTTCGTGATGGCCGGGAGGCAGGCGGAGCAGTTCAGGGACGTGCAGGCCGAGATCGATTCGTACCTGTTGGTCTTCCCCATGGTCAGCCACATCGACATCACCATCCGCCTGGAACGGATTTGCCAGGTGCCAGACCCGGCGAACTCCATACACGTGATCTTTGATTCTTTATTAGCATTCCATCGATATAATGCCTTTTTTAAGGCCAAGACAGCTTTTCCTCCTGCTATTCTGATTTATTTGGCTGTCAAGTCGTTTGGCAAAACAGCTTATATGAAAAATAAGTTGCAAAAAGCTACTTGTTCTGGCTTATTCAAAATGGTTTATTCTAGTACAAAATCGAAAACAGCTTATTGCAACTTGTAGTAATAGTTTTTCTGCTGTTTGGTAGGGCTTATGGTTTATGAGGGCATAAACCAAAGCAAAACCTCTCCATAAGCTCGCCAAAACGGGGCTTTAGTTTTATACCAAATCAAAATTTTCAAATTTTAACTATCAATTGTGAAAAAATCATATAGATAAGCCCTTTAGCAAAGGGGCTGGGCTCTTTTCCCTCTTTTTCGACGGGCGGTCATGGTTAATCTAGTAGTTCTTTTGACTCTGTCACACATAAAGTTGAACTCATATTTCAGGTGTCGGATGTCGTACCAGGTTCCTTTCACAACCATTTTGAACCTAATGCCTGGTGAGATGTTTTCAGTATTACTTATCTATCTAACATGTCAACATGAGTCCATTTTACCCTACACGATGTCGTCAATACAATTAAGCACATACTTACTCGTAGATTTTGCCACATGTGAATAACAAGTTCATAATATAATTGTTTCTGATATACAAAATTTCAGAAACACTACTACTTCCGCCTACCCAATAGACTGTGGGTGGCATTTGAGGCCCCAAGAGTTCGATCCATGGATTGAACCAGGATGCTCCCATCGGAGCCTCGAACCAGTCAAGCTCCTTGATCGTCCCTAGTCTTCCTAAGCTCTTACATATCTAGAATTTTTTGGACAGTATAAAGTCAATAATTTTCTGCATAGGAAATACAACTCGTTTGGTTCCGTTTCTGCTCATGGTCGCTAAAAAAATGAATTTCTCACGTGTAAAAATACCAAGAAGTACCTATCCTTGAACAAGAGCTTAGAAAAACCCTATGTGTCTTGTAGGTGGCTCCAGATCAGACGAATGAGTTAAGATGTTTTTGTTCCAACTCAAGCTTTACGCCCTTTATGAGTGATGTCATCTGAGGAGAGCAGTTTTTTAATTTATCTTTTTAAAATGTTGTGATCTAAAGTGGAATTTTAAGGATCTTCAGACATACGTCATCTAAAAAATGTTTTTTGGATAGTACCTCTATGGAATATCAATCCATATCTCCTAGGAAAATTAAGACGTGATTCATCCTCGATAATTGCTGTGAAAATTTGAAATGATATTAGACATGGTATTTTCCTACACTCCCCACACCAAATAACCAGCCCTATGAAATTCATTCCCTAAACATTTCATCTCAAAGCAGGTGATAAAATAATACTTTGGTATGTCACCTGTTTCTTGAGCAATTTGTTCTGTGTAACCTTTTTGCAGTCCCAGCTGGAACGAAGGAAATGCTTTAGGGGGTCTTTTCTTAGAAACCAATCATACTGCATCTGGTCCTTTTGGGGTTGAGGAACACCAAAAATCAGGTAATTACATCCATTTAGTTTTGTAGATAATGGAAAAGTCTCTCCAGCCAGCCATGTGCATCGCAATATGCATGCGGCCTTCGTTCACAACTATTACAGTCCAATATCATTGGGATGGTCGACAAGAATGGAAGCAACACGGAAATCATTTAGCCTTGTTGTCATGGAACCTGGCAATAATATTGGAAAGAAATAAAAATATGCAGAAAAAAATTATAAAGAAATACAACCGATATATAGCTTGCTGTGTGTGCTTTCCGGTAAAATATGCTTGAAATATTTAATTTTTCTATTTTGAGAAACTGCTCGTCTAGCTCATGTGTTTTCACATTTATCACCTATGTCCATGTGCTTTGAAAAAAAAAGGTATTCTTGCTAGGTTGCCTCACTTGACTTGGTATCTCAGATCAGATTCTCTATATTACGTGAGACCCCGCACGTGCGCACATAGAGTAAGATAGGTGGCGCCTAATTAAGATCATGGGCGTCGACTGACATTATCACCTTAACAATTTAGCAAGAATTATCATATCAGGGTCGCACATCATGCCATCCACCGTGGTTGCCGTGTTTGAGTTTTAGTATTTCGCGACCGTGTAACTTCACATTGTCGAACTTTGAAGCTTTGGAATGATAATAATCAATCCTGTTACTCAATATGTTTTCCTTTTGGCAGGGCACAAACTTCATAAATTATTAAAGGATGCTACAGATAATTTTTTTCTTAAAAACATTGTTGGAAAAGGTGGTTCAGCTACTGTTTATAAGGTAATGGGTACATCTTCTAGATATATGTAGTTCACTCACATAATTTTTGGTTGAGCGGAAAACAACAATATCTAAATTTCTGTCAATCTGTTGTTCATGAAACAGGGACCTGGTTTTTTAGGTTATGTTTGGAATTCTTCTGTTTCCCGTGCATCATGATCTAAATATTTTTTATTTACAAATTATTGATTAAATCCAGTCTCCACCAAACCAAAGTTACCATGCTGTTCACGACAAAATATAAATGCCTGGGGACACAAGATATATAATTGATGGCATTGGACCACATACACACAAATAATGTAACAAATACAAAATTTTTCCAGTTAAATCATCTATACCAGATTGTCTCGGTAGAATTGCACTGAATTACAGATCGAGTAATACATATTACTTTTGAAGGAAATTTGTTCAATTTTTGCAGCCCAACACATATGCTCAAATGCCATTGGAAGTCACGTATCTTTTAGGTGTACCATATTATGGTACCGGTCCACGACTTGAGTACTTTCTGATACTTATATCTTCATTCCTAACATTGTATTTTTGAATAATAATTCATAAGAAAGGTACCTTATTCACGATCAAAGAATGGTGCCACGTCTCTAGAATTATATAGTTGAATCCTATAAGAAGAACATTCACTAACTACTGTCACTTTGGCAGGAGTATCAGAAGCCACTTTTGTTGGTTACTTTGTAGAGATAGCCCAACTCATAGTAATCCTTTTTTTTTTAATTTCCTAGTCTTGAAGTTTCATTATTGTAGCGGCCTCTTGAACGGTTGAATACCTTTTGGTCCATCATTTTATTTCGGAAAAATTGTAAATACCCACTTGCATATAAGGGAGGTTTTCATATACCCACCTACAAGTATCTTTGTTGTATACACGTGCTAATAAGTTCTCTTCAGCTGGGAGCTTCCTTGAGCTGCTCTTTTTTTTCTTTTATAATCAACTTTTGAGCTGGGTTGAATACTATCTATGACGTGCTTAGGTGTCCTTTAAAACTTTATGTACGCAAAACGTGTCCCACCGTTGGATCATCATTTGGACTATGCTTATCAGGCTTGTACGGGTGATGGACTTGAGCTCGTGATCAAAAGATTTCATAATGTCCAACCCACGGTTCGTGTCGTCAGCAATCCCAAGCTCAACAACAAAAGATTTCATAATGTCCATGCATGGTGTGGATTGGGATGCGAAAAATCATGCAGTGGATCTGAACAGAGTGAATCCAGAGAAGGCTTGACTAACAGCAGGATTGGAAGTGAATGTCAAAATGAATTCAATGTTCTTTCGAAGCTCCAGCACACTAATATAATCAATGTTCTGGGACTCTGCACCGAACCAGAAATGATTTTGGTCTACGAGTATATGCCCAATGGGAGCCTCGACACATTTATCTCTGGTATGTCTTGCTCAGCTGTTTGCGAACTTCATTCATGTATTGATCTTCATACTGTTCCACGATACCCGTGTTGCAGATGCGAGTAGAGGGGCATCACTTGATTGGCTATCTCGCTTTCGTATAATTGAAGGAATAGGCCAGGGCTTGCTCTATCTACATACACAGGAGCTATGCATTGTACATCGCGATGTGAAACCTAGAAACATTCTTCTGGATGTGGACATGAATCCTAAAATAGGCGATTTTGGTTTAGCAACAATGATGGGCCAAGGAAGGAAATCCACGCAGTAGCTGGAACACTGTAAGCGCTTGTTCCTTAAGCCTAGATCATGGTGGAATGCATTTGTTTCATTTTTAATGGATCAATAGGAGTTAATATAACCAACTATTTCTTACATTATTGCTAATCTTTGATTTATTTCAATCTTTCAGTTTCTATATAGCTCCTGAATACTGTCGTTCTGGTGAAGTTTCTGCAAAGGTTGATGTGTATGCTTATGGTGTCACTCTTCTTGAAGTCATTGCCGCAAGGAGTATCATGGTCAACCGAACTCTTCTAGAGGACGTAAGTAAATATTCTAAGTTTCATATGTCAAAATTATGCATTAAGTTTTTGCATTTTAAAATGAAGCATATGCATATAGAAATTGCTTTGTGTACCTCTCCATCATACAACTGAACCATCCGACTGCAAGCTGACCATTCGATGAATGAATATGCTTCATCTGTTTGAGTTTTAGAAAAATGCATCATGGCGCTAGACCTACACCTGTTATCTTTATAGAAAAATGAAGCATACGCTTAGGGCCAGGGTGGAGATCACCTCATTGTTATCTTCAATTATTTTGTTGAAAAGTATGCTTACTTCTATTGTTCAAACTATGTTTTATTTTAAACATACAAGATTTTTATTGTAGGCTTGGCATTTATGGGAAAGCGGGAGATCACTTGAGCTATTAGATCCATCAGTTTACAAAGGCAATAATGAAGATCAAACAACAGAGATAACAAGATGCATTCAGATAGCACTGCTCTGCGTTCACCACGATCCAGCAGAACGGCCCTGCATGTCAGATGTACTTCTGATGCTTGGCAACAAGAAGGCTGTACCGGCCCCTCTGCGTCCAGATACTGTCCGGATTCCCGTCCTACAAAATAACGGAACCTGCAGTTCTACTGAGTTCACCTCGCCACGATAGGGAAAGCCTCCACGGATTCTGAGGTATCGACTGCATTATGAACCAAACATCACCTTATATTGGTAAAAACAATGAAACAGCGAAGACGAGACGACGCAGTAGTCGACGACAAGCAGCACTGCCAGATTGTTGAGGAAGTTAAGCATGTTTGAATGCTAATATGAGACTTATTCATCATAAAAAAATTTAATCCTGATAGTAGAACTTGGATGGGAAATGTTTAAGCTCTAATCGTTGTTTTTTTGGTGAAACCACAATCGATGTTTTTTGGTGAAACCTCAAAAAGTTTGAAGATTATACTCTAGAATATTTGTTAACGTTGACAAGCACTCTGTCAGCTGCTTCAAATTAATGAAAATAGGTTCCATGAAGCATGTGTGCATCGGAGTGGTTTTTGAGCAAAATACAGGGGAGTGGATTTGCAACAAAAAAAGGTTAAGAGTGGGAGTCTCATCAAACTCCAAATGATAAATGGGGTGGACTATGCTTAATTGGTCTCAAACTCCAAATGATAATGAATCGTATTAACTTTTGTAAGATCAACTAAAAAACACTTATATTTACGCATAAATGGACAACTATTAAGTCTTGTATTTGTGGACGAGGAGGAGGGAGTGTAGCTTTTTTTTGAAAATAATAAATAAATATTTCTATTTTCATGGAAATTAAAAGTGAATTCAAGTGAAATTCTTACTAGTCCAAATAGTGCACCGACGAAATGAATGCTCCCGACGACTTGTAGAAGTCATGGTCTACTTACGTCGAAGTCATGGTCTACTTACTACTACTCTGCCCACCGTGTACGCTGCTGCCTGGAAGGAAGCGCGAAGGAAGTTTCGACTTTGTCTCATCACGAAGTTGGCAAGTAGCGGGCGGGACATTGTTCTTATGCCTCTGCGTCTGCAAGCATCAAACCAATCGTAGTTTCGCAGAGTCAATCGCGATGGCGCTCTGGAACGCGCTCGCGCCGGCGGCGACCGTGGCGCAGCTGGTCGGCGCGGACGCCGCGGGGCTGGTCTCGGCGACGCTGCAGGCCGTGCGCACGGCGCGGCGGAACCGGGCGGAGTGCCGGTCGCTGGCGCGCCGCGTGATGATGCTGGGCGACCTCCTGCAGCTGGTGCAGGCAGGTTCCGAAACCATGCGGCGGCCGGAGGTGAGGCGGGCGCTGGACGGGCTGGGCGGCGTGCTCCGGCGCGCGTACGAGCTCGTGGAGTCGTGCCAGGAGCGCGGCGCCGTGTACGGGTTCGTGATGGCCGGGAGGCAGGCGGAGCAGTTCAGGGAGGTGCAGGGCGAGGTCGATTCGTACCTCCTCGCCTTCCCCATGGTCAGCCACATCGACGTCACCATCCGGCTGGATAGGATCTACAACATGCTGCTCCCTCCGGATCACTCCCAGCAGGTAGGTGACTTCGATTTTGCTTTCTCAGCTGCAGTATGGCTTTGGGGAAGACAAAAATAATCATCAAGAAGTCACTGGATCCTTTTGTTTTTTCTGCTTTGAGACCGAAGTCACAATACTAAGAATTGTCCCGATCAACTTGCTTCCATTTTTGTGGCCCGCTCAGCTCAAGTACTTGTTGAGCAGAGAGTTCCCTCAAAAGTCAAAAATATGGACAATCCAAACTTAGATTCAACCGTTATATTTTCCCTTTCTTCTCATGGGTCCTTTACAAAGCGGGATGGGGCAACTAACAAGATTTGATATTGGTAGTGGATAGGTAATTTGCTGGAGGACCTCTTCTTATAGCACCTTCAAAAGAGATCCATAAACTCTCTAAATCAAAATAATAGGTTTAATCAAAAACAATTTCCAACAACACTCCAAAACTACACCTAATTTTTTCCTACCCTATAAACTCTCCTCATTTATAGCTACAAACATGAGAAAATTTGGAACCCCCATTCCTTTCCTTTCCTTTCCAATAGAATTATTCAATTGTTAATGTGGCCCAATCAAAAGTGTTTTGATCCACTTTTCACGAGACTGTTGAAGGAGGGGATGAAACTTGCCCCTCATAATTTTTAATTGCTCCCAAAAATATTTATGATGCTAATTTTATGGAGATCTCTTATGATGCTCTTAACTATATTTGAAGGGTTTGTCTCCATCTGAGGCCGACAAAATTTTGCTAATATCTGAGTTACGGTTTCAACCATTGGATATGATCCAACGATCTAGATTTTCCCATTCTCGTTAAACCTTATCCACTTCAATAGAAAATTGTTTCATCTTCAAGAAATTATGTTCCAAACATGAATTTAATTTGTTCCATAGGATATGATTAATAAATATGTAAGATCCTAGCACCTAAGAACTAAATGTTTCAGCTTTAACTAGAAAATCAACTTTACAAAAGAAATGGTCTACACTTGTATTGATCTATACTTACAGAAATTCAGCTGCCTCAGAACTAGCAAATCTCACATTTGAATATATGTATTGGTAAAAGATTTAGGTAATCTGCTGGCCTTGCTTTTACTTGGGATTTCTGAATGAGGGAATGTGGGTAGTTGGGGGCGTTGTGGAGTGGGTGCACAACATCCCTTCAGATCAGACGTCCAAACGAAGCCCAAAAATAAAGCTGAAAAACACATTACTTGGGATAATAAGATCAATCTTTTTTTTTCCTATGTAATTAATTCCAAATCATCACTTTCATTTTTTAAAAGAAAATAACTCCTCACTCGCAAAAAAAAGAAGAAAATAACTCCTTTCAATACAACCGAAGAAGAAAAGGAACAAAGTGTTATGCCTTTTAGCTATCATAAAAGGAAAGATCATGTTTTTTTTGCGATTACACAGTATAATTCAGATACTCACAACGCAAGCACAATCAACGTACATACGCAAATCCTACCCGCTATGAGCATCTTCGAAGACTGAGCCGGTAAATCCTCGAGATTGACGAAGTCACCACTGGCGCCTCGCTGTCAACGGCCACGTCACCTACCGCTGAAAGCACAATGCCGATAAATCCTAAAACATTCGCTCCCACGGGAATCAAACCCAGGACCAGAGGGAGGCCCTTGTAACCACTAAGCTACAACCCCTTTCGCAAGGAAAGATCATGTTGACTCTTAACTCGTCAGTTTTCACCTTTACTCTCGAAACACATGTAAGACACTCCCTTGTTTGTCTTATCTATGTTTTGTTGACATGTTTGCTATACGACCGAACACATCTGTTCTGTTTTTTTTTTTAAAAAAAAAAACTTCTCTCCTCCATCTTCGACACAACACAATATAATGGAGGGACAACTCCGATGTTTTCTGATTTATAGATATCGCACAAATTTTGTATGTAATAGCACTTCAGTATATGCTACATAAAGCGGTAAAGGCAGCCGAAGTCAATGGACGCAGGAGCTTAATCCAAAGTTCAACAAAATAGATATAATCGAAATAAAGTTGCTGTCGGACGCCAACTCTCTGAGCTCCTCCCCAACGAGAACATCCCCGGCCCCCTCCCTCCCCGTCTCCGGCGACCAGCCGGCGGCAGGTGAGTGGAGAGGAGCCACCCCGCCAGCACTCTGGTAGTTTAGTTAGATTAGATTAGTTTCCCTTTCCAGCAAATAAAGTTGCTGCTGTTCGCCGTTATGGCGCATCGTCAGGGCCGGCGGCCGACGGATTTCTGTCGGCTGTGGCTCCTGCTCCTCCTCCTCCACCTCACCGCCGCCGCCGAAGCAGGAAGTCGCCCCCAAGTGAGTCAAATCCTGTGCAGGTTCTCACCATCCAGCCACGCCCAAACCCAGATCCACCCACTCATCACCGCCCTCCGCCTGCACACGACGCCGACTGAAATGGGAAGGACCTACTCCGACGCGCTCCATCGTCCACACCACCACGTCGACCATCAACGCCGGGAACCACATCCTCGCCATCCAGCTTCACCATCTTCGCCCATCCATGGCGTTCCCCTATCTACTATGGAGCCCTACCACGACCTCAACGCCGCATGCTGCCTCCGACCTCAACTCAATCGACGACCTCGACGCCAGCTGAAGATTGTTGCTCCGCGCCCCACCGGTGACGATGAAGACGCTCTTTTACACTTCGGTGTTTCTGCTACAACATCATCTTCAACGCCGGAGACGTTTGTTCATCCCGTCTTTCGTCTCCATCACCAACCTCCCATCGTGTGGAGGCCCTTCCGCTTGGCCACTTTGCAGTTCGGCATCGCCAGAACCAGCCGTGGCCGCCATCGCCGGAGCTCCGCTCGTCGGAGACGTCATCGTTTCGTCGACCGCTTCACGGCCACGCATACAGCTTCCAGGCGCTTCTTCGGACACGCGTCGTTTTTAGTTGTTGCGTGGCAGTGTAAACGTGGTGTTGCATGCACCTTTGTCCCTACTCTCCCTGTTGGAGAGCAAATGTAACTGGGTTCCTTTTAATATATTTCCTTTATAAAAAAAAAACAAAATAGATATAATCACACATCTGAAATATGGACATAAGGTTCTATTGATAAGGTAGTGAGTAAGGTGTTAATTATGGCGCTTGAGAGCATAGCCTCTATATCTTACTAGGCAGTTTTGGCGTGCTACGCCGCGCCCTAGAGAAAGACATTATTGAAGAATGTTTTTTTTGCGTTACTATATGCTTTTTAAAATAAGGAGAAGGATCATTTCATGGTTTTATGCCAGATTAAGGGCTCAAATGGAAAAACAAATAGAAATGTGCAGATATAATAAAGTTAGGGGGCTGAAGCATAAGATGCGAAGTCCAGAAGAACAAATGCGTGAATATAATGTACAATAGGGTCTTATTTAAAAAATGACCACAACCTTATCACTTGAGACACATCTGTTTACTTTGCAATGCGAATACACAGAAGACGGAGGACTTTTTTTTTGCAAAACCACCAAAGGCTAAAACGTGGCCACACGCGGACACGCTGTCCACGTCTCCCTCATCTTCTACCTCTGTCACCTCCGGCCGAGCCCTCTCATTCCTCCCTCTCGCCCTATCTTCCGCTTCCTCCGCGCCCAAATCCTCCTACACCAATCCGTAATACGCGTAGGAGCGCGCTGCAGGCGAGCTAGGAGCATGGGGCAGCGAGGTTCCTGGCGAGGCCCAGCCACCAGTGGAGTTCTTCGTCGGCGTCGCCACTCTAGGCGGCTCCTCCAGCGCGACGTGGAAGAGGAGCCTAGGCTCTCGGCGCACCACGCTATGGGTGCTGGTGGAGCAGAGCGGCGGTGATCGAGGTCATCTCTTTCAGATTGATTTTTTTATCCATTCCCATCCCTCCGTCAGTCTGCTTCAAAATGATGGCCGGCCATGTGCTCGTCTCCGGCGGAGGAGCAGGAGCAGCATGTGGTGAAAGCCCACCACGGCCACCGACGTACGGCACCGACATGGCCGCCAGGGAGGGTGGCCACGCCGGCGGGGCGACGTGGGCGGATGGCCGGCGAAGGCATCGGCCGGAATGCTGTGAGGGGCGGAATCCCTTCCGGCATCAGCCTCTTACTATAGGCTCCAAAGCCTTACATAACTTGCATACAACTACTATCCATCTAAGTTGGCATATAAGATATGACATAGGACAACTAGTGACTTGTGACATCACAACTCCACTTGACCTAAGTTGCTCTTTATGAAACAAACATTAGAGATAAAACTCAAGCTGACTTTCTGTACTGAAAAATAAAACCAAAATTTTCTTCTAATATATATTTTGTCCTTCACCATAATTCTAGCTCCCTCAATAAAAAATGAATTCAATATGGACACAGAAATCCCAGTAGAAACATGACTTGGAAAACTGTATAATCCAGCATACTTTTAACTTTTGGAATGAGGTTTTGGGGTAGTGCATCATCTCTTTCATCATTTAGAGCAACTTGTTGTGGGGAGTATGATGCCTGGAACATTAATGTCTTCCCCTTGATTCACTTGATTTGTAACTTGTAAGTGCTTAACATCACATGGAATCGTATTTTAGGAATTGGAGGCGGTGCCAGGTTCACCTACCAGTCACTTAGGACCTTATGCTAGGTGAGATGTTTGCTGCATATTTATCTTTTGTACATTTCAAAATAAAGAACCTTCGGTTTTTACATTCACGGCTTTAGCTGATACAATGAAGAAAGATGAAAAATGAATTAAATGCGTAAACACTTGTTTATGTACAAAAATTTTATATAAAAATCCTGGCAAATTCATGTATTTCGAATTCATGCTTTCAGAACAAAAAGGCAACAATGAGGTTCCTACATTTTTATGGACTTATTATTTGGCTGACGGTGTAATGGTGTGATCGTTGTGTATTTTTAGGAATGATGAAAGTGGCTTGGGGGGTTTGCAGTTGGAAAGCTGTCAAACTTTAGCTGAGATTTTAGAGGTTGAGGAATACAAACGAACAGGTAATTTACATATATAAGACTAATTTATTTGTCATGGAACTTAAAATGACCGCTCAGGAAGTACTGGGATCAATTGTTGGAAAAAAAAAGAACTTGTGCTCAAATGATACATTATTTGTGTACATCTATCTGCTTCATGTTAATTTTCGAAGTCTGATTCCAAAGAAAAATGTTTGAAAAATTAGTCCATGTATGTGGACATTAATCACTTAGGCAGGTCAGTGACTTCAAGAAAAATAGTTCTTCAGGTTGCTTCGTTTTTAAATTTGTTTCTTTGGATAGACGTCAACATGAACCCAATATATATTTAATTTTAATTTTATCTCCTAGATTATACATCTGCAATAATATTATAAATATTTTTTGTTTGGTAGTAAATAATTTCCCTTGCGCAGCGGTAAAGCTGTTGCCTTGTGACCATGAGATCATGGGTTCAAGTCCTGGAAACAGTCTCTTGCAGAAATGCAGGGAAAGGCTGCGTACAAAAAGATCCAAAGTGATCGGACCCTTCCTCGGACCCTGCGCAAGCGGAGCTATGTGCACCGGGTTGCCTAGTAAATAAAAACTGACCGCCGAGGAGGAACTAGGTAGCTTCAAATTAAGAACACATGAGCACCCAAATCCGAGTTTAAGAGGGCTCGATCCTGGATTTGGCAATAGAGTTGCTTGCATCTGATTCTGCTAAATCAATGAATGTCATTGTTTATCCAAATGTGTATCTTGTCTGTTAGACAAAGTGCAAATCTGGCGACAGAAAAAAAATAGAATATGACATCAAAGTCTGTGTAGATCATCAGGAAACGTTTGAGAAGCAGCTCTTAAGCAGAGACCAGAGACTGAAACTGAAATGGCTTTGCTGGTTGCCACAGCAGAACGCAGAAGCTAGTAGCAGTAAGAACGATATTGCTTTATCTTCGTGCTTGCATTGTAATACATATTGAAACTTTGAAAAATACCAAGCAGTGCCTGATGGAGATAATTTAACTTTGATAGACCATTCAGCTTATGACTTATTGAAGGCTGCTACGAATAATTTCTCATCTAGAACATAATTGGAGTTGGAGGTTGGTCTACTGTTTACAAGGTATGTTTATGTTGCTCTGTTCCATTACCATTTGTTGATGGAGAAAAGCAATACTATTATTTGCGTCTCATTCTGGAAGCAACTTGTTTCCAAACAAAATTTAGAAAATTCGAATCTTTTGTTGTGACCTTTTATTCTTGTGCTTAATGATAATTATTTAGGATTTGAGTACTGATTTGTTAAGATTAGTTATTAAGTCCAGCATAAACAATCCAAATTTATTGGCATGTTTCCGTTGAGAAATCAGTACCGTTTGTTTAACTTATAGTAGTTTGGTTTCACACAAGAAGTCCAATAGGACTGTGCCATAAATCTTGAAGGGCACATGATACAAGAAAGACTTAACAATTTTGGATTAGACGTATCTAATTGTTCTGCACAACTCCATATTTTGCGTTTTTGATTTTTCTAAAAATAGTATGCATTTGAGCTTAGAGTTTTGAAGAACTTTTCTGCTTCTAGTTACTCACAGTGACCCAAAAATCTTGGTAGGTTATGAAAACTTTATTAAAACTCAGTTTTTCTTTTTATAAAAAGTCTATTCTACTCCTTTCACTACTACTCCTTTATCGGCCATGTCGTGGTCAATAGAAATCAAACACATTTTTAATGCCTACAAAATTGAAAATTGAGCAAAGAGGAGTTCCCTAAACTTAGTTCCAGTGAATTAGTTTGGATTAGCTAATACAACTTTTCAGTCTGATGGTTGAGGATCTCCTGTGTACATTATATAGGAAAACAAATTGTTCTATTATCGATGGATGATTAATGAAACCTAGATTTCCAGGCTCATATAGGTGGAATTGAGGTCGCGATCAAAAGATATCCAACCAATGCAACAAGCCCTGCATCCCAGTTTGATAATGAGTTTCAAATTGCTAAGGAGCTTCAGCACAAAAATATAATCAAGCTTCTGGGACACTGCGCTGGAGAAGGGGAGAGCTTTTTGGTCTATGAATATATGCCGAATGGGAGCTTGGACAAATTTATATTTGGTATATCTTACTAAGATATTCATGAAAATGTTTTCATAGTGTGCATTCCTTAATCATAGCTATATTGCAGATGTTAGACCTGGGGCATCCCTTGATTGGATGTCACGCTTCCATATTATGGAAGGGATAGCCCATGGTCTTCTCTATCTACACGTGCATGAGCAGTGCATTGTGCACAAGGATTTGAAACCTAGCAACATTCTTCTGGATTCTGATATGAATGCTAAGATCATTGATTTTGGTATAGCTACAGTGCTACGCCCAGAAATTTACCATGATACACGTATATCTGGAACATTGTAAGAATTAATGATTTACGGAGGAACACTATTAGATCTATAGCATTGATTGCTTTCTTCCCTTTGCTAAATCGCTGGTTTATTTTTACAATTCAGTGGTTATATGGCTCCGGAGTATATTCGTAAAGGTATTTTATCTCCCAAGGTTGATGTGTATGCTTATGGTGTCATTCTTCTAGAGGTCATTTCGGCAAAGAAGTCATCTGCCTGCCTCCAAGATGATAAGTTTGTGACGTTGACTGAGCATGTAAGTAAATATCTATATCTTTTTCCTTGTTTCTCAACAATCTATTGTGGTTAATTTTTTGGTGTACATATGCAACAACTAAATAAAGAAACTTGCTTTCGACTATTTTCTGTGCATATGTAACAACTAAATACCAATGAGAGTTCTTCTTCAGGCATGGCATATGTGGGCAACCATGAGGTCATCTGAGCTTTTGGATCCATTGTTGTGCAACGGAGAACCAATTGCCGACATAACCAGATGCATTCAGATAGCACTGCTCTGTGTTCACCATGATCCAGCAGAACGGCCCTGCATGTCAGATGTACTTCTGATGCTGGGCAACAGGATGACTATACCTTCCCCTAAGCAGCCACATGAATACCAGGCAGATGGCCATGAATACCAGCTAGATGGCTATGCAAGTGAAGCTACTTGGAGTTCTTCTGACATAACATGGCCTCGGTAGGAATATCAATAATATCTGAGCCGCCAACTCAAAATATGAAGCAGCGCATTTGCCCTTAGGGAAAAAATATAGGTGTGAGGTGGGGCAGATCCCTACGCTCCAGAGGAACCAAAGAAGTACTATCACACGATCAAAATGACTGAACGTCTATTGTGCTTACTGTTTTTCACCTTTCATGCAATTTGAAGTAATCATTTCTATCAAGCTGCAAGAGACCACCACAGGTAGTAAGAACTCCGCTGTACAATATTCATATAATTTCTTCGTTCCACATGTAAAATATGTGTTGCAGTGTACATTTTCATGAGTGTAAGCATTTATGATTTTAGGACGTTGCAGCTGGTCCGTTTGGGATATATATTCCAGTAACTTGTTTTGGATGTTGCAATAGATGATTGAAGACGTTGCATGGATCAGTCTTGCGGTGTGATTTTTTCAAAAGCACAGTAAATAATATTTTGATGCCATGAACCATAGCCACTCCACCATGGCATAGCATGGCGTTTCAGCGGGGATTCATTTATTTCGACCGAGATGTATGTATTTGTGATGTTGCATGAAACATGGATATCAGTTTTGCGGTGGGAATTTTTTTCTAAAGCGCAGTAAATCATATTTTTGATGCGTGTTTCCGTATGCTGCGGATGTTGCATACGTTTTTCGGTGTTGCAACAGAGGACGTCCGGGCGCTAGCTAGCACCCGTTTTCCTGATAACATCGATCGGCCCGTGTCATCATGCGATGGTGCCGTAGTAGTCGTGGTCGTGCTTGGGGTAGGTGCACCCGAGCCCAACGGCACCCACCGTCCGTACCCGCCCAAGTTCTTGCTGCACTCCTTGATGGCGAGGTCCCCGAGCACCCTCCTCCCTTTCCGCGTGACGAGCACCACCTCCGGCTGCTCTCGAACACGACCCTGCACTGGCCGTCGCCGCCGTCCCTGCGGCACGACGGCGCCTCCGGCCACCGCTCGTCCCACACCACCACGCCGTTCATCTTGTTGCCGTCGCACCACCACTCGCAGGCCACCGCCGGGCTCCGCTTCCGGTCGCTCCAGGACCTGGGATAGATGCTCTCGTAGTACCGTTCCTCGGTGTCCCCGGGCCCCAGGATGAAGTCCATCATGTCGCCGTCGCAGAAGAGGTTCATCTGGGCGCTCAGCCGGTTCTCCACCGGGCACACGAACTTCGTCCTGCCGTCGCCGGCCGTTGCTGTAACGGTGGCAAGGAAGGAGGCGGCGATGGCTGTGGCCAGGATGACCGCACGGCGCACCTGCTGGCACAAGGTTTGTGACCAAGCTAATTTGTCCATCTTGGCTATGGTCTACTGGATTCACGTACTCCGTCTCCCTTCCCAAAGCTCGGGCTCAATCCATTTAATATGGATGTCGTGACACGTTAAACTCATGAGTAATAACTTGTTTTAATTAATTGTACATACGTTTATGGTATCAATGCTTACATTAGATGTTACCCTTGTATTTTATATATCCTCTATTTTTTTAGGAGGAAGTGGCGTTATTTTTTTTATTTTTATAAAAACACAGGATGTTAAGTGCCATAGGTTTGTACAACGTTTTCTCTCCTTCCAAAAGGACAGTGACAATGGTGACGAAGCTTGCATAGAAAAGAAGCATCTATGTAGGTGACCTTTTTCTGTTGTCAAGTAGTATTGCAAACACCTGACAATGTTGTCAATGCTTTTGTGGTCCTTAAAATGGAAAACCCAGAAGAATCGTCACCTAAACTCTAATAACTTGTGTGTATCTGATCCAATGAAAAGGGAGTGAAGCCTGGCCTTTATATATGCATTACATCAGTTAGCTATGGGTACAAAAGTAACAGATTTATAAATTATAAATGGCTCTGTTCTGCTGGAAATCTGTTAAGCACAATCCACTGCAAGATTTCTAAAATTTCCCTACAGTTTTTTCTTTTGTGACCAACAGTTTTCCTATTCTTTAGTAGTGTTCATGAATGGCTGACAGTTTTTTAGTACAAATTGATACAATTCCCTACAATTTTACCTCTCATTACCAACAACATTACTAAAATTATTCCCTACAAACTCATCCCTCACAGTCACAAGGCTCACTTAACTAATATACTATAAACTGTCAGTCATTTGTAAATAGACTGGCTGGAAAAGGTACAAGCCTTGTAGTGAGCAACGTCAATTTGTCGCGTTGGAGTTTTAGGGATATGTAGACCATTGATTACTGTTTTACTAACCAACAAACGATAAGTGATCAATTTCTTCGAAGTATTTGAGTTCGGACATTTATGTGTTTGATTGAAGACATATATATGCGCATTCTCGAATCCATTGGAATGTTTATCAGACGTCGAAATGTTTCGACATGGCAATGTTAGCTGCGAGTACGCTCCTTTGTTGACGATCACCGCCGTCATCAGTTAGGTAGCCAGCCGATGTTGCCGTAGTACACGTGGTCGTGCTTGGGATAGGTGCATCCGAGCCCAAACGGCACCCACCCTCCGAACCCCCTCAAGTTCTTGCTGCACTCCTTGATGGCCACGTCGCCGAGCACCCTCCTCCCGGCGCGCGTCACGAGCGCCACCTCCCTGTTGCTCTCGAACACGAGCCGGCACTGCCCGCCGCCGCCGCCGGTCCGGCACGACCACGCCTCCGGCCACCGCTCGTCCCACAGCACCACGTCGCTCATGACGTTCCCGGCGCACGACCACCGGCAGGCCACAGCGGGCAGGGTCCGTCGCACCCGGTGCCGGAACGGCGCCGGCGCCGGGTCGTAGACGCTGGGGAAGATCTGGCGCGCGGCCTTCCCCGGCGCCACGGCGAAGTCGAACGCCGTGTCGTCGTCGCAGTCGAAGCTCATCGGCGCGGATAGGTGGTTCTCCACTGAGAGGTTGAAGACCGTCAGCTTCGCGGACGGGTCGTAGGCGCGGGAGCACGGCCAGCTCCGGCCGGCCTTGTCCGTGATGAAGCAATTCTCGGTCCGAACGAGGCGCGCGGACGCCGGTGAGAGGAGCGTGGCGGCGATGGCTGTGGCCATGGCGATGATGATGATGGCACCATGGAGCTTGAGCGCGGCGCCGATGGCGGACTGTGAAGGTTTGGCCATCTTGGCTTTGATCTTTCGCTGCCCGGCTTATTACACCTCCGCGTCTGTTTTGCCCATAATAACAAGCATACTCCCTCTCTGTTTAATGTGGATATGACAGGTTAATTCAAACTCGTGAGTAACTTAATCTTAGTTACGTACATTTATTTATGACCCTGAATAAATTAATGCTCAGATGTTACTCTTTCATGTTAACGTTGTATTTACGTACGGTTATGCTGTTGCTGTATCGCCAGTTCCAGTGCGCATATATAAGATTCCCTTTTCATCCACCCCATTTCGGGAGATATAGCTGGCTATGAGAATAGATTGTCTCTCTCTGTAGCAGAACTGAGACATCAAAATAACTGGAGTCAAGCATGTTCGTTAATTGTATGACAGTAATTTAAGAAAGAAGTATCCATGTTGTTCACTTAACCCCATAAACTAATTTTTTGTCTGATTTACTCCCCCAACTATCTAGATTGGTTCAATTCACCCCTAGCGGAATTTTTCATTTTTGTTTCTCTTTGTATGGGTTATATTTGAAGCTCAAATTTTGTAGGATGGTAGATGCCATCATACCCTATGCTAGAAAAATTGTTCCAGATTTTTTCATAAATATTATCTTGCATTATTCTATCTCATATGTCGAATATGTGTTGCACACTTTCCACATACAAAAAAGTTTAAAAAAATTATCTAAACATTTTAGTAACATAAAGTATGTTTTAACTTATAATCTCACAAAAGTTTACGCTCAACCATGATGTGTATCTAGAGATACAAAAAAGAAAATTTTCATAAGGGAGTGAATTGAACCAATCTAAATAGTTTGAGGGAGTGAAATAGACCAAAATTAGGTTAGGCGTTAAGTGATCTACATAGATACTTGAGGGTAGTAAAATGAACTTCTTACGTAATTTAATTCAATATCAAAGACTAATAAACTTTTTATCTGCTTGTATAGTCTAGTTATACCTGTTGCATCTAAAAGTTGAAATTAGCATACATTTGTAAATAACACAAGGGTTAAGCACAAAAGCTAACAAAAACAATCTGGAGGCTTTGGAAGAGGGGGGGGGGGGGGGGGGGGGGGGGGAATGCCCCCTCACAGCGTAGCACATACGTCTGGCGTCACATTCATATAGTTCAAACAATTAAAATGAGACACTAACATAGTTTTTTATGAGAATTTATTAAGCAGCAATCCTATTACTAAATCTCCATCCATAGTTGATGAAGAGTCGCATCACGATAGTCTCCACTGTATATCATGCCTCTGTCATGACGTTGGTGTCTTCCTCACACTTTCAAAGCTGCGAACACGTCCGCTGCCGAGCATCCCTGCATCAGCACGCAAAACGACATAGGGCTGCTCCCACGTCACGTGCGTCAACTCGTGGATGTGATAGGTTAAACTCGTGAGTAACTTAGAGGCCCTTTGGCAGGATAAGTTGTTTTGACAGATAATCCGTAAGGCAAAACAGCTTATCTTGATTTGACTGTCACGTGCGTCAACTCGTGGATGTGACAGGTTCTCTTGGCTTGATTGGATAAGCTATTTTGACAGATAATCCGTAATAAGCTAAATAAGCTGTGTATGCCTCAAAATCCAGTGCAAAAGCTGTTTTTTGCATAATCCGGAAGCTCTGCCAAACAGGCCTTGGCTTGATTATATTATAAATATATTAATACTTAGATGTTAACATTGTATTTAAGTACGGTTATGTTGTAGCTGACCTGTATCCCGGTATCCCCTGTTCGAGCGAGCATAGGATTTCCTTTTTCGTCCACATGATTCGCGAGATATAGCGGATTATTAATAGATGGTCTCTCTGTAGCTGAACTGAGACATCAAAATAATAGGAGTAAGCATGCTCATTACATAGTTGTATCAGAGTAATTCAATTCAATATCAAGGACTAGTAAACTTTTAGCTGCTTGTATAGTCTACTTATAGCTATTCATGTATCTAACCGCTGAAATTGGTATACATTTGTAAATAACACAAGGGTTAAGGGTTAAGCACGAAGCTAAAAGAAAACCTGTAGTTTTTTTCTTAGGTGGGGGGGGGGGGGGGGGGGGGGGGGGCATGGCCCCTACCCAGTCTGGAATTATCCGATCCACTCAGGGCAAAACGAAACTGAGCGCCGCCGACCCCCTTATTCAACGTTGCTCCCACGCTCCTTGCGGCACTCTTACCCCTCACTGCGCACATCAATAGTACTGCTCATCCTTGCAATCGCCACTATGGACTATGTGAAACAATTGCCTTCCCTCGGAAAAAAAGTGACACAATTGGCTTCATAAGGTGGAACAATTGATTTTATTTAGCATTGGTTTCAAAAGGTTCGAACAATTGGTTTTTAATGGCTGGAACAATTTATTTCTATGGTGGAGGAACTGATTTTTTTTGTGACAGCGCCGCCGTTGGGCCATGGATCGACGATGGCGAATGGAAGGGGGACGAGCCAGGAAGACGATGATCGACCAGGCCAACCACCCTGAGCTCCACCAGATCTCTCTGTTCGGCATAGATAAATCATAAATAGTGGTTACCAACAATTAGCACATTTTAAATAAATCAACCACCAAGAGAATACCACCAAAATAAATATATCATGTACTCAGTAAAACCTTATAAGATATATTGAGAAGAGTACATCGACTATGTGGTACATACATTTTGCAATGCATTTATTCAAATTTCCAATAATATTTATGATTTTAGGATCCTAAACCATATTAAACGCCTAAAGAGAAGCCTTTGCGCTCTGCATCATCCGGATATGCAGTGCTCCCCTTCTGTTTCTATCAATCTCTCCTGAAAGTTGCAATTAGTAAGCTCTTTCTGGTAACCAACAAACAACCAGTAGTTTTTAATTTATTTCACTCAGGTCAAATATTTGTTTGGATTTTGGAGGCATGTGTACTTCATCGATCCATCACAATACTTATGATTGTTGTTGCGACGGCATGGAAATCTGAGCTGTGCTTCAGGAGGTAGCTAGCCGATGGTGCCATAGTAATCGTGGTCGTGCTTGGGGTAGGTGCAGCCAAGCCCGAACGGCACCCACCCTCCGTAACCCCACAAGTTCTTGCTGCAGTCCTTGATGGCGAGGTCGCCGAGCACCCTCCTCCCGGCGCGCGTCACGAGCACCACCTCCCTGTTGCTCTCGAACACGAGCCTGCACTGCCCGTCACCGCCGTCCTTGCGGCACGACCACGCCTCCGGCCACCGCTCGTCCCACGCCACCACGCCGCTCATGGTGTTCCCGGCGCACATCCACTCGCAGGCCACCTTCGGGCCGGACCGGTCGCCCGTGTACGGCCTGGGCTGCGGCGCCGGGTCGAAGACGCTGCGGTAGAGCAGATCCGCGGTGGCGCCGGCGTCGACGAACTGGTCGATCCCCTCGTCGGGGCAGTAGAGGTTCATGCCGGCGCCCAGGCGGTTCTCGACCGGGCACTCGAACAGCGTCAGCTTCGCCGCCGGGTTATTCCGCCGGGAGCACGCCCACTTCCGGCCGTTCGGGTCCGTGATGAAGCAGCCCTTGAGCGCGTCGGTAGCCTCTTTCGTCCTTGTTGGTTCACGGCGGGTCGCCGGTGGTGAATGTTGTTGGATGGCGAGAGCCGGGAAGGCGCACAGGATGGCGGCAACGGCGATGGCCGCGGCGCGCAGCCTCCGGCTGTTGACGCCGGCGGCATGTGAAGTTTTGTCCATCTCGGTGTTCTGCTTTGGACGTGCCTAGCCTGTATATTGCTCGCACATAATTAAGCTAGGCAAAAGTAAACCATGGATGTTATTACCAATTAAAATGCTTGCACGAACAACTTACGTTTAACTCTGTTCATTAATGGGCATGTGTTACTCTTGTATCCTCAGGTTAATTTTGCTCTCACTTGTTAGATTCAAATAGAATTATGAAGTGCAGTTGTGTAGCGCCTTCAGTTTTCCCTTACGAGTCCGTTATAGACAAATAACGCAAGGAGTTGAGTTGCTTTTAATGTTATCCATTATGATTTATAATGTTGCTTTTTCTCATGTTATCCGTTATGGGAGTATACAAGAAATGTGTTCCTTAGCTTACGCAGCTAAGCAAGCATTGGTATTGAACATAAGATGGGATTATAAAATAGGTTGGGTGTAAATTGGTGGATTCCAATGAATTTAGTGTCCCATGACAAATTCCGCCAGCGCCCGCTAGGACTTGGACATTCTTCCAACTAACCTTCCAAGCTACTCCCTCCGGGTTTTTTTCTTGTAGTTCAGACAAGCAAAGCAAGTTCAATTTGAACTAGCAAAACCTGTCCTAACGACAACATATAAAAAACGGAGCACACGACAACAAGCATGGGAGCATGGACGTTTGTGAAGTTATGCAACGAGTGTTGCTGCCTTCCCAAACTTCCATTCTTGTCCTTCCATGCATGTTCTTGTATTACTTGGAACATATTTAATGCCTAACTTTATATTTTTAGGGATTAATTTGAGCAACTTATAATACTTTAGCTAATACTTATTTGGATAATTTCTTCGCATGAGTCGGTATTGGGTTATTGGCTTTCGTAGAATTTTTGGATGGGTATTCAAGGCCCAAATAATTGAGAGTATTACTATCAACTTATAAGGGGAATGGAGGAACAACAACTCGGCTCCGGTGCACAGGCAGTGGCGGAGCCAGCATCTGGTGGAAGGGTAGTCCTGGAGCATGTCCAATTTTTTTTTTTTGGTCACAGTTTGCGTACAAGTATGTAAAAATGATGCATGATATCATAAACTGCACATTACATTCCAAAATACCATCCTCGCTTACACTTGCCAAACATTCCAAAATATCATCATAGTAATTCAGATCACACCAATCTAATCTCTAGCACTCTGTTTTGCGCTTTCTCTTGGTCATAAAATTCTCGATTATATCTTCCACGCTTACACTTGAGAAAACATCTTGCTCAATAAATGTGACCAAACAATCGTTCAATAACTTGTCACCCATACTATTTCTCAACATGTTCTTCACTAGACTCATTGCAGAGAACACCCGTTCAACACTTGCCGTCGCCACCGGAAGGATCAATACCAATTTCAGAAGCAAATACGCTAAATCATAAAGGACATGCTTGTTTGTTTCAACAAGCTGAATGGATAGCTCACCAAGATTGTTTAGGCCATTGAACCTGTCATCACTTTTCATATCATCGACAAAATTAGCAAGTTGGAGCTCAAATCCATGCTTGAAATGTCCTTGGGATAAAAGGATGAAAGTTTGAGTATTTTTTGTGCATCATTTGAAGCAAATGAATTGGTAGGATTGACGCCTGACATGCAAAAAAGCAACTCCATATTGACCTCATCAAACTGATTGTCAAGTTCTTGCCGAACTCTATCAATGACACCAATATATACTTCTATTCTATAATGATCCTCAATCGTTTGTTTCGGGTAAAAGCGCCATGATCTTCCATGAGGCAAGTGTAACGTCCCGCTCCCTGAGCCGGGCCCGCTTACACCTGGCAGCTTTCTAGGATCTCAAGACTGCCCTCACAGACCAACACAAGTCTTTTCTGCGCACTTTGTCCTCACTCATGCGCACCCGGGAAGACTTCTCGGTCGGTCACCCATCCCGAAATTGCTCCAGGCCAAGCACGCTTAACCTCGGAGTTCTTTCGAGATGAGTTTCCGGAAAAGAAGTTGCAACTTGTTGACATGAGTATTCTTATCAATCCTATTAAGCCCTGGGCCAGGATGTCACAGCAAGTATTTGTCATCCATAGAAGGAACTTGAATGCTATGTTTAACACAAAATGACGTGACCTTTCCAATGAATTCTTCCTAACCGTGAGACCTCAATTGTTGCATTCTTTCTTTTGCCAAATGCACAAGTGACATTGCGTTAACAATATCTTGATCTCTCTTTTGAAAAGCTTGAGATAACTCATTTGTGTACCTAAGAATAACAAGCATCAAGTGTGCATTGAAAATAAACTCAAATGAATCCAATATGTCAGCCATATCATGTGGTGTTTGGCCATTCATTCCTTTGTGTAGGATCTTTTCCAAGAGCCATGAGTACTTCATGTATGGTGGCATACATGTCAACAATGCGCAAAATAGTTTTGTAATGTGATCCCCACCGAGTCTCACCGGGCCTAGCTAGCCCCGTCTCTTGATTCAATTTCTATTTCACCCAACTCAATAGATTGCTTTAATTTTTCTGCTCTAAAATCTTTAAGCATGTCATGACGCTTACAAGAAACTCCAATAATATTCAACAAGCGAGAAACTTGACTAAAGAAAGTTGCACAACCAATATTGCCCTTCGCAACCGCAACAAGTACCAATTGGAACTGATGTGCAAAGCAATGAATATAGTAGGCACAAGGAGATTCTTTCATAATCAATATCTTTAACCCCTTAATCTCACCCTTCATGTTGCTAGCCCCATCATATGCTTGTCCACGGATTTGAGTAAGAGTCAAGTAATGACTAGTAAGTAAAGATTTAATGGCAGACTTTGGAGTTAAAGAAGTGGTGCCAGCAACATGAACTAATCCAAGGAACCTCTCACATACCCTTCCAAGTTTATCAACATAACGCAGGCAAACACCAAGCTGCTCTTTATGTGACATATCACTACACTCATCGGCTAGAATGGCATAATGGTCGTCACCAAGTTCTTCAATTATGCGCCTAGCAGTTTCCTCTGAACAACAATCAATAATTTGCTTTTGTATCTCAAGAGAAGTCATTGTGCAGCTGGCTGGAGCATTTTTGAGAACCACCTTGTTGACCTCTTCATTATTCCCCGCAAGCCACTTCAAAAGCTCTAGAAAGTTCCCTCTATTTTTAGATTCTCCACTTTCATCATGTCCACGACATGCTAATCCATGATACAACAGAAACCTTAAACATCTAAGAGAGTAAGTCAGCCTAGTCTTGTAAAGAGAAAGGCTCTTGTGACACCACCAGAATAACATCATCAATTGGTTTGGCTTGCACAGATAGGTTGTATTTCTCTTGAGCTTTTTGGTGAGCTCGTGACATCTCCATGTGCTTAATTATTAAGTGCATCAGAACCTATGTTCCAATTTTTCCAACCTTCTTTAACAAATGTACCAGCACCCTTGCCAAATAAATAGCACACCATGCAAAATGCTGCAACTTTCTCAACACTATATTCAAGCCAATGGTATTTGTAATACAAAACAAAGCTGAACCGGCGATATTTACCATAGATGCTTCTGGTTGGATAATCATAGGAAAAAATTTGGCATGGACCTTCCTTAATATATCCCCTCCGAATTGCATCTTGCTCGTTGACATCAAAACTTCCAGTGGGTGCCCTTAAGCCGGTATCATATTGAAGATGATTGGCATCGTAAATTGGAGGTTGCTGTTCAGATTGCCCTTCACCGGCCACAGCTGGAATTGAAGGTGGATTTTCATCCTCATGCCTTTCATCAACAATCTGAACCGGAGCCGGAGGTGGCGTTTCTTGGGGTTGCTCTTGATCAACAGACAAAATCAGTGGACAAGAAGATGCAATCCTCTTTGCTTTTGCTTCATGTTTCCTGAAAAGCTCTGCAATATCTCCATTCTTTTTATGCCTATAACCATCAGAGTACAAAAAGAGTCACGATTTGCTATTTACTAACCGAAAAAAGGCTGCAATCTTGCCATGGCCTTCTGCTCACCGATTGGAGGCCGGACGGCTGTTGCTCGAGCCCCGTCCAGAGAGCGCAGCTACACAGGCACCGGCGGACCTCACCGCGTCGGCGCTTCGTGAGTAGGCGGGAATTGACGGCGTCTGCGTCCTAGACGAGCGGGAGGCGATTGGAAATTTTGGGGATTTCACAGTGGCAGAACGAGCATCGAAGGGTCGTTTCGAAGTTAACGTGGCATTGATTTCTTCCATCGGAAGCTTCTCTGTCGCTGGATACCTGCCTGGTTTGGCAAGAAAGGTTTTTGGGCTAGCTGGGATGGCGTGGGTGGTGGGCATTGGGCCTTTTGCGGTTTTTTTTTTCAACTATTATTAGTATATAGCTGGGCTGGGCTAAATTTTTTTCCAAATCACAGGGTAGTCTTGGGCCTGCCAAGACTACCCTGTAGCTCTGCCCATGTGCACAGGCACCGTAAAAGGATTAATATCCGAGGCATTGTAGGAACTGAATTACTGTAATCGATTTTCTTCTCATAGAAACATCACAGTTTTATCAAGCTTGCTGGAGAGGACCCTCTGTTCCAATTTGATCAAGCTTGATGGTCCAATGATGAGAAAAATTAAGAGGATAATGAGTTTCTTGTGAAAAAATTTACCGAAGAAGAGATAAAGGAAGTTGTATTCCAAATGGAAAGAAATACAGGTCCTAGCCCAGATCACCTTCCTATTGCATTTTTCCAAGACTGGTGAGAGATAATAAAAGAAAATGAGTTTATGGTGCTTTTTGTGGACTTTTATGCAGAAGAACTTAATATTGCAAGAATAAACTATGGTGTCAATACCAAAACTAAAAGAGGCCAATAAAATTCAGCAATACAGACCCATATGTCTCTTGAATGTGAAATACAAATTTTTTACTAAAGTCCTCACTTTAAGATAGGAAAAGTTCATGGACAAGATCATTAACAGGTGCCAAAATGCATTTATAAGTCAGAAATATTATGGATGGGGTTCTCTGCTTGGATGAAATTATTCATGATACAAAATACAGAAAAAGGAGGAGTGTTTCTGAAATTAAACTTTGAAAAAGCTTATGATGAATTTATCTGGGAGTTCCTGTTTAAATGCTTGGAAGGCAAAGGCTTTGATGGAAAATGGTGTAATTGGATCACAGCTATAATGGTGAAGGGAACTCTGAGTGACCAAATGATAATTTGGGATCTTATTTCTGAAGTGGGAAAGTTGTTGGACAAGGGGATCCTCTGTCTCCCTTCTTGTTTAACATTGCTGCTGACACTTTGGCAAAAATGATTGAGATATTAAAGCAGAATCAAGTGGTGGAAGGCTTGATTGCTCAAATAATCAAGGGGAAAGTGGTATCTCTGCAATATACAGATGATACAATATTATGCATGGAGGAAGGCCCAAAGAATGCTAGGAATATGACAATGTTTTTGTACTTATATGAATCAATGTCAGGCTTGAAAATCTATTTTCAGAAAAGTGAAGTAATATTGATAGATGCTGACGAACAGAAGGCACACTAATATGAGCTATTTAACTGTGCAATTGGCGAATGGCCCGTCAAGTACTTGGGTGTCCCTGCATCTTTCTCGAGACTCCATGCACTTTTGATTTGGTGCCGGTACAAGGAAAGTTAATGAAGAGACTCGATGGATGGCAAGGAAGTTATGCATCCATCGGTGGTAGAAATATTCTAATTGGCACTAGCCGCAGTAGGATTCCGAAAAAAAAACATCAAAAGGATGGCCAAAATAAGAAAGATATTTTTCTTGCAGGGTGGAGGTACAAAGAGAAAATACCATGTGGTCAGGAGGGCAAAAATTTGTAAGCCCAAAAAGAAAGGTGGACTATGCATTAAAAAACTAAGCAGAATGAATTTAAGTTTATTGTGCAAATGGGGGTGGAAATTGGAATGCGAAAATGGGTTATGGAAGGAGATTGTAAGAGAGAAATACATCAAGGATAAATGTGTCTCAAATAACCCATAAAAATACTGACTCCCCCGTGTGGAGTGACTTGCTAAAAGTCAAAGATCTCTGCCTGAGAGAAAGAGGGGGGGGGGGGGCACGGGGGGGATATGTGAAAATTTCCCTACATCGTATGAAATATGCTATGAATCAAACATTTCTCAAGCAAAGTTGGCTAGCAAAAATTGGTGCTTAAACTTGAAAAGATGGCTGGATGAGGGGTTACGGGAATAGAAAAGTAAACTCAAGGACATCATATTTGGTGTGTGCTTGAACAACGATAATGATAGACCTAAATGGCAATGGGAAAAATCAAAAAAAATTCACTGTTAAGTCGATGTATGACCATCTGTGTAGTGAAGAAAACGGCCTTGCCTACAAACATCTAGGGAAAGCTAAATTTCCACTGAAATTAAGATATGGCTATGGCTGATTGCACAAAATGCAATCCTGACAAATGACAATCTAAGGAGAAAATGGAAAGGTAGCAATAAATGTTCTTTCCTGCAACGAGGACAAAACTACTCAGCGCATGTTCTTGGGTGTGATAAAAAGTATGTATGGAGCTTGGTCGGGTTGGTAATTGGGGCCAGTTATAGACCAGAATCAATCGAACAGTTCACGGTTGGGTGAAACATTACCTGAAAGGGGTGATAAATTATTTATTGTTGGTTTGGCACACATCTTACTGGCCACTTGGAAATTAATGGATAGAGTGTGCTTTGATAAAGAGTTTGTATGTTCTCCTACTAAAATCGTGTGCTATGCACCGGCGGACCTCTCTTAATTCAAGGGCATTCACCTGAATGCCCGTTTCACAAAAGGATAAAACATATATACATGTTAATTTGACATATGTACACATAAGAAATCAATTAGTCTAAATCTTTTCTTTTGGCATAAACACTTCAAAAATAAAGACTAAAAATGCAGATTTCATCTATTTACTGAACTCTGAAACACTCGTATCTATTTGGGTTTGCATATATAGTATGAAAATTTACATTGAATTGAATTTCCTATAACTACAAGGTTAACTTTACCCAATAGTTTTATTGCAAGTGGCAAACAGTTCTTAGTGTATTTGGGTAAGCTGAGCATGCATACACAACAACAGTTGGTAATGAGTTTGCAAAGGTGAAGCCAGGACTGATCAACGTCCGGGTCGACTGATCATTAGGATGCTGGGTGAATGGTGTCGTCACTGGGAATCAAGAGGAGAGTACATAGGTTTGCAAAAATTTGCCACTGTGAGTTTGTCCGGAATTAAGTTGTTGATAAATTACAAAAACTGTAGGGAAAGACACTAATTTATACTAGGAAACTGTCAGCACTAAAGAAAAAAGAATAGGAAGACTAAAACTATAGGCTACTCTCCAAAAACTGTGGAAAGACATCCTTTTGTAGTGTATAACGATTTTGCTACAGAAATTCCTACATTATCTCACACGCTGGAAGAAAGGACTGTGACACAATGTCAACTGGAGAAGTGGCGGTAGCGAAAATGGTTGCAAATCTGAAGATTCCGTGCCTGGAGTAGTTTAGTTTCTAGCACAAATGCTGTAACTCGTTTTAAATTCTGTGACGTACTTTTGCTTTCACTTTTTTTTTTCGAACCTGGTGAACCTGCTATGCACTAGACTCTTGTAATTTCGTTGCCTTCAAATAATAAAATTTCGAGCAGAGCCCTGCCATGGAAAACAAGAAACAACACAGTTGTCATTCCACCCAATAGGGCCGTGAATGCATACGAGCACCCAAGTCATGCCCGCACAATCTCTTCTCTAACATGACAGATGTGCTGACCAGGCGAACAGGGAAGTTAGGAGCAGATCAAACATCCATTGTTATACAAACCATCAGGGGGCAGACATCAGCACATATTGAAATGCTTTCCCGCCCTTCATCATGCATGCTGACGATAAGGAATGCAGAGAACACAGCAACTCATGGGCCTCTTTTACAAATCATCGTCTGGTTCATCGTCCTGCACAAAGAACATTCAACTTCCCAGTTTAGACAACACAATCATCTGGAAGGAGTGCTGAACAAAATATGAATTTTGCAATTACAAGCTCACAATGCTACTTTTAGGCCATTGCTACATTCTTACATATCTAACATGTTCACAACTCAAACTCTAGCTAATCAGTCACAATCGTTGAGAGTTTCATATCATTAACACAGAACGGCCACGGCAGGTAATGCATCCGTTGCAAATTAGCAATTCTGGAAACCAAGAACTACTGAGCCGTAGGACAAACCTGCATGTGTGAGTTGGCAGTTAAGTCATTACTCTCATTCTTCAAGTTGTCAGGATCCTCTGTATCAGAATCATAAGCTCCTCCACTCCACAATCTGCTGCGCTGAGGTGGCCTCTTGTCCATGTCCTCCTCTTGCTACAAAGCAAATTCTCAATGGGCGCATATAAAAAAGCAAGGGATCAAATCAAAATAAGTAGGAAGCGGCATGAAACCTCCTCTGGAGCTTCAGGGTCTGAAGGCCTGTCATGGAACTGAGCGCTGGGAACATGTTCTATCCTTGAGAGATGCTCCAATATCATACTCCTGAAGATTTGAATAGAGATTAGCCACTGCAATTACAGAAATATATGCTATGCACAAAGTGAGAACTGTGGAAGACAGATTTCCAAATGACGCAACATTGAGAAACATAACTGTTCCCACATGGCAGAAAAGTAAAATCAACTAATCAATATAATAGAAGAAAGGAAAGTTCTCAGAAGACTTTAAGGTGTTTAGCCATTCCACAATTTCAGATAAGATGAATTATTTACACCGATGACTTATGTGTACAAGAAGAGAAAAGGGAAATCTGAATTTAAACGATATTCTTAAAAAGGAAAACAACAGAAACAGATCATCACTCCATCCCAAGTGCACCCAACCCAACACAGAAGCTTATGGATATGTTGCAGCAAAGGAACAAACACTTACTTACTTTATGTTCTCCAAGTCTTTTGCAGTATTCAGGTTCTCCACATTTTTTGGTTGGATATGAAGAGTATAATCTGGGCCAAAGTACTCGTAGTAATCATTGTAGGGCAAATTGTTATCAGGTTCAACTCCAACAGCAACTGCAGTCTGCATTACAACAACTCAATTCTGTCAGCACTAATAAACTCTCGAACAACTGCAAATAGCTGTATGTGGAATAAGAGAAAAAAAATTACCTCATAGGCCCAGCAGCGTGCAACATTCCTAATGGTGTACCCTCCACCACCCAAAACCATCATAGGAACATTGTATGACCTAAGGAAACGAAGACAGTCTGCATGACCCTTCACAGACAGGTTGAAGCAACCTAACCTGTCTCCAGCCAAAGAGTCAGCCCCACATTGGAGGACAACCACTTCTGGCTGATAAACCTCCATCACCTTTTTCATGATGCATTGGAACAGATCACGGAAGGTGGCATCGTCAATACCATCACTCAGGGGAACATTGAGGGCATAGTGTTTTCCTTCACCTGCTCCAACATCCGTGATATGTCCAGTACCTGGGAAAAAATCCCCATACTTGTGAAAGGAAACCGTCATGACTCGGTTTGTAGTGAAGAAAGCCTCCTCGACACCATCTCCATGGTGGACATCAATGTCTACATATAGCACACGCTGGAAGAAATGGGTATAAGCAAACCATAATGTAGCCATAGCATCCATGAATGTTACAGTATTTCATAGCATGAATTAAAGTTTGGCAATCCCCTAAGAAAAAGAGAGTAAAGCTCCATAAAAGAAAAAGCTTAGCAAATTTGGAAAATTGTTTTAACTTGAGTGTGTTCGAGCCCTCTTCTATTTCAGTAGTACGTTATCTAAAACATCACTAAGTGCGAGGATGTCCATCAGAAACATTTCCTGAAAGGTCCAGAAAACAGGTTTAAAAAATAATGTGCAGAGAAAAACACTTAAAAGACATACTCATAAATCAGTTACCAGCTTAGTTCCTAAGACTGAATAAAGAAAACTTGCCAGCATACACCACGAAAGATCAATCAGCCACTTCGGATGGCCAAAACGTCCATCTGGCCAGCAATAGCAAACAAAACAAAAAAGACATTCCATGCATAGGAGCCTACAAAAGCCAAGAACATCGATCCAACAAGGGTAAAAGTTATGACATCCAAACCAATACAATTCACCAAACACATATCTGACTGAGAAAACTATATACCGATTGGCGCATATACACCATTTGTAACATACATCCACTTACGACAACTGGTGCCTCCAAATCCAAAAGTACCTTCCATTAAAAAAAATCCAAATGTACCAAATGGCTTATAAATCTCCCACTCTACGGTAGGAAGAAAATACCATGTAACAAATGAATATAGGTTCCACCTGGTTGACTTTACGCACAAAATTGTTAGGTGCGTGAAAATAAAGCTGATATGACCCAATACAAGGCCCAGGAAATTTTTGTTTAAAATATTAACAATGTCTACTAATTGCAACGCTGAAAATAAAGCTGATATGACCCAAAACAAGGCCCAGTTATAACAATATGAAACTATTTCTCAGCTAGCAGTTCTTCGCACAGCCAATCTAAAATATACAACTCTAGTCCTAGAGGATTAGCATCTTACTCCTTCAGGCACAAAATCAAATCACAACTCAGAGACCCAAACAATTTCATCCAGCAACCAAAAGTCATCCAAATTTCACATCTAAATCTGGAACCTATTAAACCTTCTCCCATGACGATTAAAAGAGTTGAACAATCCAAGCATCAAAATCTAGAACCTAATGAACCCTCTACCATGACGATTAAATGAGCTTTGCAGGGGATGCTTGTCCCTGTGAATCTCATTGCATCCTCCAGTCCCCTGAGGACTAGCATCCTACTCCTTTGGGCGCGAAATCAAATCACAACACCAATCTCCCAAACAATCGCATCCAATATCCACAAGCCAATCAAAATTCGCATCTGAATCTATAATCTAACAAAACCATCTACTTCCATAATAGAAAAGCCGAACAGCCCAAGCATCTAAACTCCACAACAATTAGCGTAGAGAAAGAGTAGATTCAAATCATACCCTGTGGAACTTGAGGAGCTCGAGGATGGCGAGGACGATATCGTTGACGTAGCAGAACCCGGAGGCCTCGCTCTT
>JAAXCT010002898.1:0-52063 GCA_012490785.1 Eragrostis nindensis
CCACGCCCCTCCAGCTTCCCCGCGCCGGCGGTAGACAGTAACCGCAGCGACGTTGCGGTCGCGCCACCAAGCGAGATGGCCGCGCCGCCCGGTTCCTGGCCGCCTGCATTGCCGTGCTGCTCCTCCTCTCGCCGAGGCCGTGCAACGTGACGGCGCACTCGCGGGGCTGCGGCCGGGGCGTGGCGCGGCGGCGGGGACTTTCCCGGCGAACGCGACGCGCGCGGAGATGATCGAGCGGCAGTTCTTGCAGTGGGTGCAGTACATGGGCAGCCTCCGGCACAGCACTTTCCAGCAC
This sequence comes from Eragrostis nindensis, assembly GCA_012490785.1. Lineage (NCBI taxonomy): Eukaryota > Viridiplantae > Streptophyta > Magnoliopsida > Poales > Poaceae > Eragrostis > Eragrostis nindensis. The sequence goes on from JAAXCT010002898.1 coordinate 296, forward strand.
GCGCTCGCCCGCGCGTTCCCCTCCTACTCGCTCGTCGTCGACAAGAACCCGGCGTTCGGCGACTTCACGACCATCCAGCCGCCATCGACTCGCTCCCCCCGCTCATCAACCTCATCCGCGTCGTCATCAAGGTCACGCCGGCACCTACACGTACGTGAACCGTCTTGCATTGTCCCCTTTCGCCTTAAGAGTGAGACTGACCAGACGGTGATCTTAACTAGCTACTGCGTGTGCCGCGTCGCAGGGAGAAGGTGACGATATCGCCGATGCGGGCGTTCATCACCCTCGAGGGCGCCGGCGCCGACAAGCGATCGTGCAGTGGGGCGACACACCGCGGACACGCCGTCGGGCCCGTCGGGCCGCCCGCTCGGCACGTTCAACTCCGCGACGTTCGCCGTGAACGCGCAGTACTTCCTCGCCAGGAACATCACTTTCAAGGTAACCAAATCATCCGTTGCAGCAGTACCTGCGCATTATTCCACAGTCTACACACTTTGCTCTGCGCAGTAGTACTTGTCACATGCTGCCCCTTGACGTGCTGAAATTCGCTGGCTTGGAACGGAGCAGAACACGTCGCCGGTGCCGAAGCCCGGCGCGTCGGGGAAGCAGGCGGTGGCGCTGCGGGTGTCGGCGGACAACGCGGCGTTTCGTGGGGTGCAGGATGCGGGGCGCGCAGGACACGCTGTATGATCACTCCGGCCGGCACTACTACAAGGAATCTACATCGAGGGCTCCGTGGATTTCATCTTCGGCAACGCGCTCTCTCTGTACGAGGTATATTACTCTGCTATGCTCCGCAACAATTTTGTCTTGCCCGCGGTGCTACATTTTCTGTTATCTGCTAGTTACCTCCCTGTATGAAATATGGGGTTTAGAAGGTGTTAGGTGACGGCTTGCTAGCTTTCCTACCTGAAACGGAGATTAAAAACTGCAACAGTTCAGAGCCCAAGCAGAGCCTCCAAAACAGAGCATTCTTGCGTCAAGCTCACCAGTAAACGTTTAGTTTGAAAAATGAAGATCCTTTTTTTTTAAAAAAAAAAAGAGTACTTCCGCCACTGCCCACAGCTGACTTTGGGAGGCTGTACCACTCCGAAGCACGGCCTAGTTTAACTAGAGCTCTTTTCGTACGCCCTGCCACTTGGGTTTATGGTACATTGACACTTGGATTATTGACAGCACATTGACATTTGACAGAATGATTTCAAGGCGAGAGAAATACCAAAGGAAAACGACGTATAGTTCTGGGTTTGCGCGGTAGCGGCAACACACGCGGGCGGCCCAAGTGCGAAAAACTGACCAGACAACAATATCTTCGCTGTCACACGAGACTAGTAGGCATTTCCGCTTTCGCACAGTGGGGGCAGATGGCACGCGGTCGCCATCGTCAAATCGGTCATGGTGGAGCAGCGCCCTGCTCCGCTCCGCGCGCCTCTTGCTGGTGTCCGCTTGCGCTGCGCCCCGCCGGCCGGCGGACCTACACCCCACGGGCCGGGACGTGCGCGTCTGCGACAGCGACGCGCGACGGGAACCGGTGCCGGCACGGCGAAACGACGCGCGCCATGATACGTACACGAACGGATGCGCTAAGCTCTCAGTCCTTTCTCCTCTTGTCGAGGTCCCTCCCTGCTAATACAGTTTGTTTTGTTTGTGCAGGACTGTCACGTGCACGCGATCGCGCGCGACTACGGGGCGCTGACGGCGCAGAACCGGCAGAGCATGCTGGAGGACACGGGGTTCTCGTTCCTCAACTGCCGGGTGACGGGCTCCGGCGCGCTCTATCTGGGCCGCGCATGGGGCACCTTCTCCCGCGTCGTCTTCGCCTACACCTACATGGACAACATCATCATCCCCCGCGGATGGTACAACTGGGGCGACCCCAACCGCGAGCTGTACGCCCTCTCACCCCCACTCCAGAAGTCCGGATTCCTCATGAAATGTATGCATGCATGTCACCTGGCTAGCAGACGTCCGGCGTGGTCACCATCTCACCGCCGGTAGTGCTCGAACACCACGCCCAAGTTACGCCGCCTTTTGCCCGTCTCATCAAACCTCTGATATGATGGGACGTTCCACTGGACCGAGAGCGAGACAGCTGCTACAGTGTCGCGTTGATGCATGTCAAGAGCTCAGCTAGTAGTTTGCACGTATATAGGCGAGTTGCTTTGGTTCGTGAACAATAATGCAGCGTGGAGATGAAAGCACATCACTTACCTTTTTTTTTTAGAAAATGGAATTACATTCCGGCCTCTGCCGTACGGCACACAGCCTTTTTCCTTACATAAATCAAAGCGGGAAAAAAAAAACTTTAGTACATGAATAACATACTAAAGGTACTACGTCCAACATCAATTGAGTTCACTCGCCACCAACATCTATTGCTTGCTAATAATCCAGCAAGTAAACCATCCAAGATAGCCACCACCAGATCAACTGGCAAACACCACGTGATCATGGTACCTCAGTCTTCGTAGAGAAGAGAATGAGACAAGACAAGTTGTAATCTCGATGTCGCTCTCTGGCGGTCTTCTTCGACGGATTGACAACCAGAGATTCCGATCACCACCGCCTTGATTTGCGAAGAACGAGCAAATCCGCCAACGCCGGCCGCCACCTCATCGACCATCAGTTGCTATCTCAGAACCAAGGTGAACTTGAGCGAAACCCATTGGAGGTAGAATATGGTGACATGCTCCCGTCAACCACGAAAGTATATGCATGACGTCATCCTCCATACGAGGGAGAGAGGCGGAACGAGAGTATGAGGGCCGCAGCCCGACTCAACCGTCCTTGCGGTCTTCTGTAGCGGACAAGCGACCATCAGCCGCTACCCGCTTTGATCTGCACCTGGCCATCCGGCCACACCGGCCGCCACCTCGTCGAAAGAGAGCCGCCTTGCCCACTGCCCTCGGTGAATTGGGCAGAACAATAAGATGGACAAAGCCGGCACCACGTTGATGTGATCACACTAATTCGGATCACACCATCGCCAATGTAGCACCGTCATACTTCGGGCCGCATTATCGCGACAATCTTCAATGGTTGGGGAAGCAAAGACACACGAAGCAGCAGGAGACGACAAATAATCCCCGCCGTTTCAGTCCCGCCGCGGCCACTGCATCTGTGATTGCAGCGTTAAATGCCGAAGGCGAGCCCGCACAGGATCAGCACAACAAATCGGTGCTTAGCATCCCATCGCGCCCGCGAACAAGCCGCAGCGATCGGCCGGCCGCCGCAGGACGCAGCGACGAGCACCCTCGGCAAGCCGCCGCAGCGAGACACGCCCACAGCATACAGCCGTGACGTGCACCCGACGCAGGCCGCAAGATCGCGCCCACGTCCGAGTCCAGCTGCCCCCGCATCAGACCACCACGCGCCGCTCGAATCCCCATCTGATCCGCCACACAATAGCGGGAGTCGTCCACGAAGTTGCAGGCATTCGAGCAGGAGAATGGATCGATTTCCCGCCGCCGCCGTCCTCGCCGTCGCTCATTGTCCCGGCGTTTGGGCTCTGGCAGCGGCGAGGGGAGAGGGAGGGGGGGCGGTGGGCTAGGGGCGGCGGGGTGGAGGGCCGCCCTGTCGCCCTTGGGGGCGGCGCGGGGGCGCTAGGTTGGACGAGAGGCTATCAAGCATCACATTTCCGATACCTGCTCCCATTTTGGCGAAGCATCGGGTTGCACGGGGGGTGACCAGCTTTCCGATCTCGGTGGGGATGTAGCGGCTTTCGAGATTCGATGGCCACTTCCCGGCACCGTCGCACGGGCAAAAGCAGAGTCCTAGATAGGCAGCCAGGCAAGGAGGAGGGGACGGCAAAAGGCAGTGCCCGTGCTAAGCAACTCCAAACTTTGCGAGTCATATCGTGCTCGTGCTAAGCATCTTGCGGTGAACATTGAAGGAAAAAGAAAAATCTGAAATACTATGCTCGTTGTTTTTGGTTGCTGCAGGACGGTGTTCTACGGCCAGTACAAGTGCTCGGGTCCGGGGGCCAACTTCGCCGGCCGGGTGGCGTGGTCGCGCGAGCTCACCGATGAGGAGGCCAAGCCCTTCATCTCGCTTAGCTTCATCGACGGCACCGAGTGGATTAGGCTGTAGCTGTGTGCTAGTATTGCTGTCATACACGGCACCATGTAAAGGAAACAGAGAGGAAAATATACAGATTTAGTTATTTGGCATTCGTCACTTCGGAGCCTATGCAGTTCTACCATCCGTGTCATCGTTCATTGCTCTGCCATTTCTCCACCGAAAGGTAGACGGCAACGTAAGATCCGTACGGACAAGAAGCAAAGAAGTTCTGTGGCTATGCAAAGTACCATCTACATTACCGAGTCGTCTCAATGCAACCACTGATGCAGTGCTATTGCATCATAAATAACCTTCAGCCATTTCGTCGTCACTAAGAACAAAGCGTATTAATGGTGAGAATCAATGAACATTAAGCTCAAAAAAATCGGCAGTAATTTCTCTGTTTTTTTAGACTTCGGCAATAATTTCTTTAGAGGAACTACTGCATTGCAATAAGAGGGCCAAGATCTAGTCCTTGGGCCATGGCTCATTTGAGTTTGGCAGTACAGTTAGTTCTCCTCCTCCTCCCAAGAGGAGAGGCTAAGGCCCAATTCGATACAATGGTCCAGCGATTACAGCCCAATATCCCTGATCACTCGGACGAGGAAAGAGAACACGGCGCATCAACATGTTGCAACCGAGGGTAAACAACAGAGGAAATTACAGTTGAGAGATGAGTGCCGTGGTCTTTTTCACTTTTCTCCCGCACTGACGAACTCGTGACTTCAGGCTACAGTACCACTTAGCTCGTGAATCTATGTGAGCTGCTCGTACTTAAAGTCAGATCTGGATTGGATCTGCTGCCGAACAGAAACAAAAGCCGAGTGTTCACTCGTTTTGAAGAATCCAATCAGCCGACAACAACTGAATCCACGGATGTCGCTTAATTCTGAAGTGCTGTGCTCTCTATCCCCATCCAATCCATGCGCAGCAGCAGACCGCCTCCCATGGGAGATGAAAGCAGCGTGCAGAGTTGCACTGGCTTCATTAGAAGTGTGGTACAAGCAATTTGTAAATAGTGTACAGCTATCCTTAAGGTTTAGCACATGATGTAAATGAAATCCGATGCATACAGCTTACATAAAAAAACAACCTAAATGCGGAGTAGTTAGTGGAAATATAAAGGTGATTTAGGAAACAGGGACCCCACAGTAAAGGTTTTCAGTCTTTCAGCACTCGCGTTGGCATTGACCGTGCAACCGCCCAAAGTACTGGTACAGGGATTTGCACCAGTGCTCAAGCGTACTCTGCGCATTTCATCAAACCAAAAGGTCGTTAGCTCTGTGACAAGTCCCCGTACGGGTCAAAGTGAGCAGACGCCATGTATAGTACTCACTGCCTGACAATGTCGTTAGCTTAATGCTTCACGTGGGAGCACTTCAAATCGTAGCAAAACCGGTGACTCCTCTTCCTGTTTCCATCATGTTATCCTTTACTAGTAAGTATACTTATGTACAAATCCGGATACAGCTTAAACACACGCTGTAGCGGCAAACAGTCTTGCGTCGCGCCACGACCACGTGATGCCATCACCACAAGCTGTCCAGGTAGTAGTCTCTGGCAGCCTCGTCGTCGACGCTGAGGTCGTAGCCGCCCGTCCTCCGGTTGGCGTCGAAGCAATGCGAGCAGAAGCCGCCGTGCGCGTGCGGGCACGACGACCTCCTCGACCCGGCGGCCCGGCTCGTCCGCGCCGCCTCGGGCGCCTGCTGGCGCTGCCTCGGCGCGCTGTGGCACCGCGTCCGCGCCGCGGAGGACGCCGTGCCCGCCATGTACCGCGGGCTGACGAGCGCGCTGTCGCGGTGCGGAGTCCGCTGCGGCGTGCCGCCGCTCAGGCCGCCGTACTCGACGGAGCTCTTTGCGGGCGAGTCGTACGGCTGCGCGGACACGAAGCGGGGCGTGCTGCGCGCCGTCTTGGAGCCCCGCGGCTCGCGGTCGCGGTCGTGGCCGCTCCGCCGGAACGAGAGCCGCGCGGGCTGCAGCTTGCCCGGCAGCGGCGAGCACGACGGCGCGGGGCGGTACTCCGTGGGGTGGTCGGGCGTGTAGCGGCCGGCCATCCGGGAGGACCGGGAACGGAGGTGGCACGTGTCCATCTCCACGATCCGCGGGCTGCGCTCGTAGTTGGAGTCCGTGCTGTCGGACAGCCTCCGTCGGTGCACCGGCGTCGCTGGCATCTTCAGCCGGATTTCCTGCTCAAGGATCCTCACCTGCATTTTTAAGAAGGACCACAAAAATATAATCAAATCCAATGTTGCTGATAATGAGAAACTCTGTGCTGTAAACAATGGCAACATAATTACGTACTTCTTGCTCCATGGACTTCCGGTACGAAGCTTCTTTCTTCACGGCGATGGAGCCGGCCTGCAACCGAATGAGCGTCTGCAACTTGCGCAGCGTCATGGCAGTCTGCTTCCTCACGAGGTAGCCTCGCACCAATGCCTGGATCTTGACCAGCGATCTGAGAGCGCGAAGAGCTTTCCTTGCCTGATGACAAGGTCCATTCAAACTCGATGTCAAACTTTACACGAGAAGATTAAACAAGTAGGGTAGAATTATGGGTTAGGTAGCGAGGCTTATGTCACGCTGCGCATGGCTAACCACTCTGCTACACGGGGAAGTCACCGCACAGCAGGGCAGTTGCCTAAACAATACCGTTGCTGATCAACGTGCAGATTCTGCATCGTACTAGAAACAGTGCAAGAGTTGGCAAACAACTGTTGAGTGCCCATCGTGGAAGGGAAAAGGCAGCAGAAGTGACATCATATGAAACAAAAGACTAGTCCACTTAACAAGTGGTGATGACCGTGGGGGAAAAAAAACTGAGGCAAGAAGCAACGAACAGAACGAGGAAACTAGTAGTACCAGGACGATCATACGTACCAGGTAACCTCTGAAGGTTTTCTGGATCAGGACGGCCGCCGTCTCCTCTCGACCTCTGACATCTTCCTCCTCCTCATCGCAACGGAATGACTTCACCGGAGGCGACTCTGCCGCGGCAGCGACGGCGGCCTGACCCGACGGCCGCCCGCCGTCGCCGACGCCGCTCTTCCTCTGCTTCACGAAACTCCACCGCTTCTTCTCCTTCTCCGGTCCATCATTCCAGTCGATGGCGACGTGGCTCTCCTCGAGACCTTTGCGCCCATCCTTTCTGCCAGTCAGCAGCTGCTTGAGCCATCTCATGAGGCGCCCCATGCCGCCGGTACGCTCTGCACAGAGAAAAACGCGGAAGAAATTCGTCAACGAAATGAGTGATGATGAATGCGTTACAGCAAAGGGAGATCAATCGGCGCGTTCATGAAACAGCGGCAGAGCAACCGAATGGGGGAGAAAAGCTCATATGAGAAATCGGCGAACTTTGGATGAATGGCGACAAGACGAGATGTGTACCGCCAACTGGAGAGAAAACAGAGCTTTTGAATGAGAGAAATGGAGAAACAAGCCTGCGGCAAGAAACACTACAGCAAACCTTTTTAGGCGAAGTCGCAGAGCTAAAAAGTGGAGAATTGTAGTACGTGGAATCCCCCAGACCGATGGGCGATGGACTCCAAGAAGCAAGACACCAAGCCTGACTTTCAGATGCGTAAACCCGCGAGATCAACGCAAGAAACTGGCAAAGGCAAAAGTAGCGGCAGAAGAGGAGGCGCCCGGCCCGGGAATGAAGCAGGCAGGGAGGGAATTACCGCGTCCGCCCGAGGAAGCGGGGGCGAGTTTTACGTGCACCGCCACCCGAAGCGGAAAGCGGCCAAGCTTGCGCTGAAAACCTCGCGCGAATCAGCCCTGGAGCAGAAGAAAAAGGCAGCAGCGATCCCGGGCGGCCGGCCGCAGGGCGGCGAGCGGGCGGATTAGTAGCAGGCGGACCCGATCGCCGCAACTGACGCGTGGGCTCCATGGCTCGGCACCGCGCACACGAGCCCCCGCTCACGAGAGATTCGTCCCCGCTCGCTACCCGCCCAAGGCTCCGAGCGCAAGCCAACAAGAACGCAAGCCAAACGACCAGCGCAGACGCCCCCCGCGCCGCACTGTTGCTTCCCGCTACGCTCGCCTCCTGCCAGCGCACACATGCCCTGCCCGGCACGAGTGAAACGACCCAAGGGAACAAGGGGACGGACGAACCCGCTGGTGAGTAGCGGTCACGCGCGCGCGTGGTGAAGGGGGCCAGGGCCCCGGGGCACGTACGGACCTGTGTGGGCGCCGGGCGGCGCGTGCGCGCGGTCTGCACGGGACCGGGAGGGAGATCGGCCTCGCCGGCCGATGGCGCCAAGATCCGCCGGGTCCTGGCTTCGCAGGCGCCAACGGGACTGTGATCTCTGGGAAGTGCACACGACGGCGGCGAGTACCTGTTCCGCGGGCTCTGAACGCGCTCTGCGTGCGCCGGTTCGTTTAGCCCCCGCCCCTTTTTTATACCGTGTCCCATCTCTGATCGCGCGCAGAGGAAAGTCACCGCGGGAGAGGATAAACAAGTGCGTGGTTAGCTTTAGGTCGTGCTGTACGACGACGGCCGCTCCGGCCGGCCCAATAAATTTCGTTCCCTTGCGCCACGAGGCAGCAGCGTTCACTAGGCTTCCGATCGACGAGCTCCAGCGGTCAGAGGTCAGAGCTCGAGGAGTACAGTGGAATGCAGAGGTAGGTAGGTAGGGGGCTTGGCACGCGCGATCTCGCGCGTGATGCGTCCCTCTTTTTGTGCTGCTTCACCGTGCTGCACAGTTGAGGTCAGAAATTCTTTTTCCGAGCAAACACATTGATGAACACCAGTAGTAGGAGTACTCCAAGGTTTCGCAGGTTTTTAACCATCTCTTGTGCGTCGAAGCAATTGTTTTGCTCTGCCCCGCATGGTATATTTCTCGTGGCTGTAAAGAGTTAAATGAACTCGCGATCAAGCGTTGCTTAAACGATAGTATCATCGGTTCTCCATGTGCACAATCACGCAAGGCTCCATGTGGGCTCCAAGACTTGAGGGCGCCATGAGATAACGACCGTGTGTATTTGTCGTGCTAGTTTTAATTCTTGAGCTCCGGATTAGCATCCGCGGAAAGACGTGCCAACATTTATCCGCACACCTGTTCTCTGGAAAACGACGGCCAACTACTGCCGCGAGATAGATCGTCGTATCGTGCCACTGACTAAACAACTGAGGGCCGCTGGATTGCACAGAGGCTCGTGACTCGATCGACCAGCTATAACCCAAAATAGCACCTGTACCAATTCGAGATTTAACACAGAAACACAGCCAGCGATAAATCGGCACGTTAAAAATCGTAGTACTACTGGTAGATGTGCTCGGGTTGCGGATCGTCCGGCGAGAAAAGGAAAACATGAAGACGAAGAAATGTTTCACTTGGAAGACCCCTGCACCTAAAACAGCATGCTCCTTTATGTGGCACCGAGCACGAATTATCTTGCTGGTGACATTACCAGCAACAGCCAAACACACGAATTGATGGCTCGCGCTTGACTTCCTGCCCCTTTCGTTTTCGCTTCTTTTTCTCTTTTCTCCAGGCAGGAAGACGCGATGTCACGTTCCGGTGCTCTAAATTTAGAATTTTGGTGCCGGCCTGTGGTACAGTTTGGACTTCGGATAAGTGCTTTGGAGCAATGTAGTGGATGAGTATTATGGTTGTAGTACGATACATGCAACGAACGGTTTGTTCGGTACTATTAGTACTAGCAGTTTAATGCTACGACGTGCACCAATGAAGTGGTCATGGGGGTTAGCCATATTGGCAATTGAGGAAGAACCGTAGACAGTGGTGAACAGCATTCACACGCAAAAGCATGATACAATCTCATCACACAAATTAAAAGGTGGATCGAACTATCATCATCTGTTCCGGCCAGTACTGGTTCCGGCCTCGTGATGTCGCACGTTTTTGGTTCAAGGGCTCACATGGCACGAGTGTGCTACGGCAGGGCACGAGCTCGGCTTGAAGGTTACCGGAAGAGGGCCAAGGCCGGTTCCCGTGGAACTGGAACTGATCCAGCATCATCCGTGGTCCAAAGCCACGGGAAGCGGAGAATCTAGTACGGGCAAAGCACAAGTACGGGTGTGTATACGTACTGCTAGCAGCAGCAGTGCTACTGCTGCATGTTGGGCCCGCCCTAGCGACGAGAAGAAACTGAGAGACGCCGAAGCCAGTCATCAATCACTCACGTCCTACGGCTCTGGACTGCTCCCTCCTGCCAGTTCCGCTGGTCGATGTGACGTCCACGTGCCTTGCAGCGGAGGCAAGCTTCTGCCCGTGCACGCATGGCCAGTCGGCGACGTGACAGTTTTTCAAGACTTGCTGTCCACCACACGGTCCACACCACACGCCACGCCGAGGGAGGAAGCACTCACTGAACCAGCATGGATGCATGGCGAGGGACTTGTTTACCACGATCGGGACTGTTGTTGAATCAGTCCAGTTCCGCGAAAGATTCCTCGTTTCCTCTGTTGGCATGGACACCGCTGCTCCTGGCGCCACACCTCGGCGGCCTCGGCATCAGCGCGCCCGCTCCATCCATTCCTCGTTACTGTACGGAGCGCTAACCGCACGACGACGCGCGCCACTGCAGAGATCTCCGCTGCGCGCGCTACTGCCTGTTCGATCGGTCGTTCTCGCCGGGTGCTGCAGGAATTGCGTGAGGCAGGGGAGAAGTCTAGGAAGCTGGATGGAGGCGGCCACAGTGCCGCGACTGCAAGCTTGGCGCCACGCATCAATCGGTGGCCAGCTGCATGCGACGTGCACGCGTGGCGCACGTACGTACACGCGCACGCCGGAGTGGCAAGGCGACGGCAGCGGCAGGCGAAGGGTGACGCGACGCGCCGAGCGTCCTCCGATGTCTCTTCTATGTGTTTTCTCTGCGGCCTTTTTAACGGGGTCAAAGGCCCACGACTTTTGCTCGCGTCGCGTGCGGCCATGCCCTGCGGCGCTCGGCGTGCCGGGTCCGCGCGAAGGCGGCCGCGCCAGATGAAGTGACTACTACGGGTGAAAGTGGTGTGGATAATTATCCGATCCGATTCGTTCTGAATTCGAATTTTGAGGATTTGGAGAAGCATTTTACATATCCTAGAGGATCCGATCCGATCCGAATCCGATTGCATGCGGATGCGGATTAGGATATAAGAGTAGCAAAATCCGATGGATATGGATTATCCGATATATCAAAGCGGATTATCCGACAATATTAGTCACTTTTTATTTGTTTTACATTCTTTCATAATATTTTAAACTAAGAATTTGTAGTTTGGATGGTGAGATTTCCTTGGCTAGTGTAATCTTGCTACTAGCTAGTCTACATGCTTTGATGAATTGTCGATCAACATATAATTCACTACTAATAGGTGTATCAAATCCGATATTTAAAGAACCGCTTCCGATCTGGATCCGTTCCATTTCCGACATTCGAAAAAATCCGTATCCATAACCGCATCCGTATATTATCTGCTCCGCTCCGAATCTGATGAAAAACTATGGATTAGGATATGAGAAAGGTGTTATCCGCTCCGAGCCGATCCGTTTTCATCCCTAGTGACTACGGTCTACGCTGCTGCCGTGGCAGCACGAGCTTCTTAGCTCAGGACGCCTCGTCACAGAAGTAGTACACTGGCCTGGGTTTGTGTAAACTGCACGAGATCGATCGAGGTCGAGACAAACCTGAAAGCCCACGCGTGCCTCCTGCCATGTTCTGTCACTGCGCGAGTCTCTTCTACTGGTGTCCATGTCATTGCGACGTACTGTGCGCATAGCGGATCGACGTACGGAACGATGCTGGTCGAGCGAATCAAGTGCAGATCGTTCTCAAGGAGGAGTAATTGGGAATCAGAGACCGAGATAGCAAAGGTGTACCTACAATGCGACCGTTCACCTGGTCATGAAAACGGCGAAGTTTAAACTGCACACAGGACATCAACAACGACTGTACGCCACGCTGCCCATGCAAAGAAAGGATGTTGCCACAACGATTGCATGATTTGGAATCATATATATGGGCTTCTCCACGCAAGATCCGTACACCGATCGAAAGAAGCTGGAAATGCCATTGGCCATTGCATCACTTCACTGAAGTGAAAGGGGTCTTGGCCTAGTGGTTAAGTCATCCGAGTAGCACCTCTCAGGTCCTGGGTTCGACTCCCTGTGGGAGCGAATTTTCAAGGATTTAACGGCATTTGTTCTTTCACTGGTAGGCGACGCTCCCGTCGACAGCGAGGCGCCAATGGTGACTTCGTATCTCTAGATTTGCCGGCTCAGTCTTCAAAGATGCTCAGGGGTAGGGTTTGCGTACGTGTGTTCATAGGGGTGAGTGTGCGTGCGTTGTGAGTGTCAGAGTTGTACTGTGTAATCTCAAAAAAAAAAAAAAATCACTTCACTGAAATTTGTTGGGCCAAAAAAGGCCAAGTCCAGTTGATGCACTGAAATGGGCTGCGACTGGACTCCAAAGGCTTTCCCTCAGCCCAATCCAACTAAACAAGTGCTACTGGGCTCTGGCCTGCGAGTCACCGGGAGGGACCGGGGACGGACGGAAGCTGTGGCATGGCGGCTGAGGGATCAGAGCTTGGCTCCCCGGCGACGGCGGCGTCTCCGGCGCCGAAGCGGCGAAAGATCGAACCGCCTAGGAGGTACCAGTTCTTTTCCCCAACTCTCACGAGCTTCTTCGCTATTTTCGATGCGATTGATCCATGCTCTGAACCCTCAGATTTAGTGGACGCCCATGCATGATTTTTTCTCCCCGAACGCGCCGCGCTGCTATTCTAATATTGATGTGCAGATTGGAAAGGTTCGATCTTGGCTAGTGGAGCGGGCTGATGGCTAGTACAAGTGTAGGCTACTTTCAGGCAGAGATTCCGGACTAGGTGATCTTGTGAGCATCTCCATGCGTTAGGTTTTGGCGTTCGTTAAAAGGGGCTTTGGGATGCGCCAATGTGCATATGACCTCCTCCATATTAGTATGGAACCTTTTTCTTTGGAGCGAACCTTAGGGCCTTTTTTATTTCTATCCTATACACTAATAATTTTGAGCCAATATTCTGGTCTGCATCCGCTAGGCATCGGCCATAACTGAGTAGTGTAGGTAGGGTTGATTTGTGGACACAGACATGAGCAAGAAGCATTCATTCTTCACTCGGGGGTTTCTCTTTTGAGTGCAACACTCACGCTCCCGGTGAATTCTTCGGGAAATCTTGCATGATCCTGAAGAATCAACTACCTTGTTAGTTGTGCGCCTACGCTCTGCTGATATTGTCGCGCTACACAATACAAAAATTTAACCTGAAACCTTTTATTTCTCCTTGATGTTAATCCTGCTTCAACCACTGTCTTCATCATAGACTGTCTTCATCATAGACATCTGACAAATATCGCTAGTCGAATTCATGTTCTGTGGACAGCTGTGTTAAGCCAAATAGGCTTCTGCTTCTTTGTTTTGTACAAGTCATTGAATGAAACAAGCTGTTTTGTTAGTTAACTTCCCTTGGGTATCAAAATTTAATTATCAGTGTTTGGATTCTATGCTTCATGGCATGGAGGGCCTGAGTGGACCAGAAGGGCATATCCTAACTTTCTTGAATTTAACTAAAGAAAAACATAGCTTCATGTTCTGCAGATCCTTTCCAGACAGCTATGCTAGGCCAAATAGTTTTGTACTTCTTAAATATCATAAACAAAAAGGGTGTTCTGTTAGTGAACTTTCCATGATTGTTAAATTCTGATTATCCTTGTTAAGTTTCATGACATTAACATCCTGAGTGGACAGAAAGGGCACATCTGCCCAACTTGCGTGCATTGTGAACGGCATCAATCATTTAGTTGATGATTTGATGCATCGATTGTAACATGCAAAATGTACGTCTCTTCTGTCTGGGAGTTTGAGAGTTGGCTGGCTTTTTCGCCCATAACAGTGACCATCTCGCAAGTTACAACTGTGCTATCGAACTACTCTGTTGTCTACTCTGTAATTTACCTGTCTCTCTGGAACACAGGGACAGGCCGTCTCAAATTTCCCTAGATAAGGACAAGTTGGCAACATCCTCCTCAAGTTCATCGGTAGGTATTGAGGCGCCAAATCGACGTCTTCTTTCCTGTTTGATGTCATTCCGTAGCAATCCTCTCTTGATGTGATCATCACTATTGCAGGTTCGGGGTGCGCAGCTAGCGAGAGTGGATCTGAACAAAGTTAGAGAAGCAAAGAGATTTGCTTTCCTTCAAGCACAGCACGAGGGGTGCCTTGGAAGCTATAAAACCTTTGATTCTCTCTTTGGGAATTACCTTGTACCTGTCATCCCAAGCGACGACTTCTTTGAGCAAACCGGGAAGAAATGATGAACTAGAATTGTAGTTTGTAAAATCGTTCATCTGAAAAGATGATAGCGCTACCTGTATATACCTTCGTTAGTTTCAGAAGCCGACCTGATTTCTAAGGTACTGACAGTAATACCAAGCTGCATGTGCTGCTGTAGATACTTTCAACTTGTAGGGCCTCTTTGTTTCGGCTCCCTCACCAGCTCCTGGAGCGGCTCCACTTCGATTGGCACCAAACGCCGCGCTCCCTCACCAGCTTTCCCGCAATTCACGGAGGGAGCCGGTGCGGAAAAGTAGCCAAAGCAGGGAGCGGCGAAAGGGAGGCTTTGCCGGCTCCTCCCCCGTCCCCACCCTGCCACGTAAGCATGCGACGGAAGGGTACCCAAAAATCGCACGACTCGCTCAGTCCTCACCTCTCTTCCCGACTCCCTCTCTTTTCGTGTGCACAGGTGGCCGATTCGCCGGCGCCGGCGCCGACATGAATCCACTGAGGCGCCTCCAGGAGAGTGCGCACAAGATGGCCAAGATGCGAGCAGGGGCAGCGACCCATTCGGCGGCGAATCAGTCCACGGATTGGATCCATGGCTTGTTCACAACTCCATCTTCCGCCTCTTCTCTTCCTCATGCCCGTTGCTAATTCCAATGGCCAAGACCCATATTGATGGCTCAAACGGAACCATGCAGCCTCCAGGATTCGATTCCACAGCTGGCTGGCCGCCGTCTCTCCCTCTCCCTATGCTGATTCGAGCTCTCTAAGGTCGCCCATGGCAGACGGGAATAGGGAAGCACGAAGACTCCTGCAGTATCGATCCCTCCCGTGCTCTCTCTATTAGGCCTCCGTGATGGGCAAAGCTGCAGCCAACACTAATGAGGCAAGAAAAATCATGTTATTAGAAACCACTACTTTATTGATTAATCATTTTAATATTTTTTGTTATCACATAAAACATAGATCAAATATGTATTGCTGGATAAAATCAAAATCATATGTCCAAGGGTACTACGGACAATTGTCTTTTCCATTTATTTATATAAATCAGGAGAAGCTGCAGGAGAAGCCGTTCCGCCAAACGTTTCAGACACAGCTACAGACACAGCTATTTTCCAGAGAAGCCACAACCACAACTGAAGCCGGCACAGCCGGAGCCCAAACAAACAGGCCCTAAGATACCCATAGGAGGGAAAGGTAGCAGATAACCTGCACCAGCAGGCCAAGTGGTGAAAAGACATTGTATTGTGGCAAGCATTTCTTTGTGTGCCGTCTTTTCTTTCTCTTTTTTCTAGTGGGAATTTTATTAGTCCTTGCAATCCTTCAAGACCATTGCGCTGGAAACTAATCGTTTTATTCTTGTACTCTCTCGTCACCTATAACTCGTGAATTATTATTGATGGGATTCTTTCAGTCCTGCAATTGTACGTCTCCCAACTAATGCAGTGTCTTGTACTACAACCCAAATCGACACACTAATAATTTGTCAGTTTGCTATCAGTTGCTGGTGGAATCCAGCTCAAAGCAGTCAATGAGGCTGGGCTGTACTTGCATGTTACATCTCGTGACTTTTTAGTCGCTTGTTTCACAAGTACTACAATCTCCAATGTTTATTGTAACACCTGAATCACTTGCTTTGCAAGTACAATAATATCCATTGTTTATGCTAAGACGAGAAGCTTTCTGTTCTTCAGAAAAGAGTAAAGGCGCATCTTCCTCCTCGAGTCTCCGAGTACAGCACGTTGTGTGCAAAAGCTGCGTGGCACTGGACCCCGGAACCAATGCTTGAAGGTATGACAAGCCGTGATGCGACGTTCCGGTGCCGAGCCTTGGTTTGCGGCGGCGCATCGTTCCACCCATCCGTCCGTCAGCCAGGCACCCTGATCGCTTGCCGAGTTGGGTCATTCATCATTCGGCGCGGACGGATTCGGAGGCCCCACCTGTCGGTGCGACAGCTGGGGCAGTGTGTGGAGTGGACACCGTTGATCCGAAAATCACACACAGCCAGTCCGGCGCACGGTTGGTGGCTTGGTGGTGGTGGTGGGTGCCTGGGTGGTGCAGCAAGATGGGCTCACCGCCGTCGCCACGCGCGCAGCACGCATCTCCGGGCAGCCTTTTGTCGTGGCCCGCCGGTCCAGCCACGAACGTGTCGACATGCCGGCGTCAGCGCTCACCGTTGCGTCATGTCCCGCTCCGTGGGCCCTGGCGCGCACGTGTACCCATTCTTCAATTCGTTTCGAACGTGTTAAACTAATCGCCCTGGCACACTGACCTGTGGCCCTCGGTTCTGGGCTTCTGACAGATTAATGAGTTGCAACTGGTTGCTTTGCGCGTAACAGGACGAGGAATATTACGAGAACACCCTTGGCACGTCTCCAGAAAACCACTCGCCTTTGCTCGTGTGCTCGACCGTTAATTTGCTCGGGCCTTTGATGCATTGAACCTCGCCAAATACATATTATTCCACCCGTACCCCTCGGATCCACGAACCCAGGCATGGGCATGCAGAGTCCTTATCGCGGCGAGCTGGATCGAACCCGTCCGTTGGACGACAAGCCAATCCGACGCGTCCATGCGCAAGGGTACATCCGTAATTAAGGTCAAGGACGAGGGGGATGTACTCGCAAAGAAAACGCTCAACTCGTGGCTCTCGACCCACTCTCTCTCCCACGCTTGCGCAAGCGGAGAAAGAGGCAGAGCGAGAGAGCAGCTCGCGAGGCAGAAGGCCACTGTGCGTAGCTCCCGATCCGGAAGGCCGAGCTGGTCCGGAGTTGGGACGTGCGCGCGGCTCGATCGGGAGGCCAGTGCCCGGCGAGAGGTGAGGGCGGGCGCGATGGGGAAGGGCGCGGTCGTGGGGACGGCGGTGGTGGTGGTGCGCCGCGGCCGCCGCGGCGGTCGGGGTGGCGGTGGTGGTGTCGCGGAGGAGGAGGAGGCGGTGGGAGGCGGAGGACGAGAGGAAGAGGAAGGCGGCGGTGGTGATCGAGGAGGTGGAGCAGCGGTTCGCGACGCCGACGGCGCTGCTGCGCGGCATCGCGGACGCCATGGTGGAGGAGATGGAGCGCGGCCTGCGCGCCGACCCCCACGCGCCGCTCAAGATGCTCATCAGCTACCTCGACAACCTCCCCACCGGGTAAGGGCTCCCCTGCATGGACGTCCTCCGACTGAGTTTCTCGTTCTCATCGCTGCGCGTTTTGAGCGAGCGAATTGGTTGGGAATTTTTGTGGTCTTGCGTTGGGTTGTTCAGGTTTTGATTCTGTGAAAATGTGGGATTCTTCAGGCGGGACACATGCCATTGGATATTGAATGCTTTGACTTGACAGCGTGGTTCGGAGTGGAATCAGCAGGGGAGGGTGGAGCGTGTTTGATCTCGTCATGCTCTTGTCGATTCTGGTAGAATGACGAGACCTTTTTGTTCTCTACTACTCTGTGAGAGGTTTGACTCGTTGGCGTTTTCACAATTCGCTCGTTTGGTGTCATAGGCAACACATCTTTATCGGGAGGATGGTGTGAGAATTAAGATGACGATTCATGTTTATACTACGGTATCGGTCAGCAATTTTCGGTCTTAGTGTAAGCTCGTCACTGGTAACGTGACCAAGGTGGAAGAATTTATGCGCTGAACAGTTATGGTTTCTATGTTTGACTCACACATCATTCCATAGTTGCTCTGGTTTGTACATGTTTATCACAGTTTCTTAATTGAATAAATGTATTATTCGTACTCCATTACCAACATGTTTGACTCTTCTTCACGAATCACGATATTGTCCATTTCATGTCATGACAACTGTCCAAAGTAACGCTTATAGCGTTATTATTTTTGTCCTGCCTCTGGAAAAAACGAGTACTACTTTAACACTGCTGGTAGCATGTAGTCTATCTTTCAAATATGTGACCACCCCTTTTTTCAACATAACCATTAGTCATGTGAATGTGTGATAATTATATCGTTGGGTCTGTAAAAATATTGTTGTACTGTGGAGTATACGCTTACAAATATATTGCATTGAAAAATTTACTGTCGTGCTTGGATGCTGTGTCAGCAACTCCATGTGTGAGTGGAGAAATTCCGAGAAAATGTTGATTGAAGATAGAAAGTTTTTTTTGTTTTGCTTAAATGACATGTTGCAACCATCAGGTTATTTAGTGCGTCCATAACATCTTTTTGAGTGGACGTGCCCATAACATCTAGAGGGAAACACGTCTTTCCCGGTTCATGAAATTTTCCTTTATGGTTTCCATCGCTCTTTTTTTTTGTTTAATGATGTATATAATTCCATAGGGATGAGCATGGGCTCTTTTATGCATTGGATCTTGGTGGAACCAACTTTCGTGTCATACGGGTTCAACTTGGAGGAAGGGAGAAGCGTGTTTGTGAAGCAACAGTACCAAGAGGTCTCTATTCCGCCTCATTTGATGGTTGGGACGTCCACGGTGAGTGCTTCGAACAGCTCTTTTCAAGTCTCCTGGTTCAGCACTTGTTGCTTGTTCTAACATGTTTCAGAGCATGAGTACAGGAGCTGTTTGATTTCATTGCTGCTGAGTTGGAAAAATTTGTCCGAACTGAAGGAGAAGAGTTCCACCTACCAGAGGGCAGGCAGAGAGAACTGGGCTTCACCTTTTCTTTCCCAGTGCACCAAACATCGATATCATCAGGCACTCTAATTAAGTGGACCAAAGGCTTTTCTATCAATGGCACGGTAAAAAGCACGATGGCCTTAGTTCATACTTCGTTGATTGCATTGACATTTTTGTTTGCATTAACATTTTTGTACTTCTAGTTCCTTTATTAGAAGCTGGGTTTATTCTAATATGGATCTCTTGCTCTAATGACTGTGTTTTCGTGATTTCCCAATGTGGCATTTAAATTTGTTGATTCTATTTCCACCAAAAAAATATTAAAAGGACAAAGGAGTAGCTTTCAGTCTTTCATGCTGCTTTTGTTTTGACTTGTGGAACTCCCAATACAACAAACTGGGCAGATGTTGTCATGTGTTGTTCTTTCAGAATATCATGCATGTTAATGAAATATAGAATACTCCATTAACTGGTTCAGTGCTTCATATATCATTATTTTTATTCGATCTAGTTCTGTGAATGTTTAGAGAGCTTTCAGTTTACTCCTTTTTTTGGAAGGCTCAAGCTTTCTATTTAGACTAGTTGATAAAAAGATCCACGTTTCTCGAAATTTATGATGTTTGTGTCAACCTGTTTTTTATCCTATATTTAACACAGTATAGTTTTTTTGACTCCTATGAACCTAGGTTGGAGAAGATGTTGTGGCTGAATTGAGTAGGGCTATGGAGAGGCAGGGTCTTGATATGAAAGTCACGGCTCTAGTAAGTAAATTTTTTGTTCGTTAAAATTTTCAGCATCTCAAGTTCCACATGCCAAGATGTTTCACGTTTTCCCTTTCCTTACGCATTCCATAGTCGTATTTTTTATATGTTTTGTTCGATTGCAAAGAAGCTATTGACACATATTACCAGTAAGCAAATGTTTTCAACATCACGTGAAGTGATTGCTAGCATTTTTGTGCAGGTTAATGATACTGTTGGAACATTGGCTGGCGGGAGATATGTCGACAATGATGTTGTTGCTGCTGTAATATTGGGCACTGGCACAAATGCAGCTTATGTGGAGCATGCAAATGTAATTCCAAAATGGAATGGGCTACTACCTAAATCAGGGGATATGGTTAGTGTCAAACTTCGTTTGCATGCTTGGAATATTAAGGGCCCTTTGACCTTGTCAAACTGTATGCATCCAATGTAAGTTTGTAACTATTGTGATTATGGTTTTCAAATCAGTTATTAATTCACATTTGGTTCTTATGCTGCTGCAGGTAATCAACATGGAATGGGGTAACTTCAGGTCAGACAAGCTTCCTCGTTCCGAGTATGATACTGCCCTGGATTTTGAAAGTTTGAACCCAGGCGAGCAGGCATGTCTATTTAATCCATGGTGCCATTTATTTTAAGGTTTCTGAGTTTTTCGAAGTTTGAGTTGCAGTGTTTTGAAGGCTATCTTAGACGAATAACGAAACCCTCTTCTAGTTTCTAGCTATATTTTGGTGCCAATTATTACTTTTGCATTGGTTTGTTCAGATATATGAGAAGATGATTTCTGGAATGTATCTTGGAGAAATTGTGCGAAGGATCCTGCTGAAACTTGCTCATGATGCTTCATTGTTCGGGGATGTTGTTCCGCCAAAATTGGAACAATTATTTGCGTTGAGGTGTGTCTTCATGCTCAATCCACTGATCATCAGCTGTCCTTACATTAGTAGGATACAAAAGTTTTTGATAATGTTACATACATAGTTGCACACTCTGAAGTCTAAGCAATCTTGTCAATATGTGCTATGGGTTCTACTGTACATTTAAAAATAAAAATAGTTTAATTCTGACATTCTGATGAAAATTGTTAAAAAAAAAATCTCGAACACGCAGGAGAGCTGCGTATGTTGTATTATAGAGAAAGCAATTTATCATTCTTTTAAATACTCATGTACATAGTCAATCATTAGACTGGAACGGAGAGATAATTTAGTGTAGTTTCCCACCTGTTGAGCATTTCCCTTTTTTAGCGCATGAAGTTTTGGAACAGTGGAACACGAAAAATAAAATGCCCCGACATTCTTTCATATCTTGAGGAGCCTTTCCAGCTTCATAATAGTTGAAATGGGACAAAGTAGTACCCATGTGCTAATCTAAGGTAACACTAAAGAAGGTATAGCTGTGACTGTTTTTCCTAGTTGCCAAGTATCAGATTGCAAATGGATTGCTGTGTATCCCTGTTCACAATTAGCAGCGTATTTAGTATGATATTGATAGGTCACAATGACAATAATTGACAGAAAAGAAAAGAAAAATGCTCTGTAAGTTCACATTTCGGAGTTTAGCCTGTATATAGGTTGCTGCAAAAGTTTGTCCGACAACTTGTGAAACTGAATGGGGCGTCAGTAAGTCTTTTGTAACCTATATTAACTTTTTTCCAATGACATTGCAATATTGCAGAACACCCGATGTGTCAGCAATGCATCATGACACCTCACATGATCTCAAACACCTGGGTGCTAAGCTGAAGGATATTCTTGGGGTATGATGATGCGAACGTTCAAAAAAAGCGTTCTGCTAGATACAATCTTCAAGAATTATTGATTCCTTATATGTGATTCTTCAACATGTTTCAGATTCCAGATACTTCGCTTGAAGCAAGATACATCACTCTTCATGTCTGCGACCTTGTCGCAGAGAGAGGTGCACGCTTGGCTGCTGCTGGCGTGTACGGAATTCTAAAGAAGCTGGGCAAGGACAAAGTACCAAGTAACGGCTTTCAGACGCATAGGACTGTCGTTGCTATGGATGGTGGCTTATACGAGCATTACAAGAAGTTCAGCGCATGCCTAGAGGCGACACTCGCCGACCTGCTCGGGGAGGAGGCCGCTTCGTCGGTTGTTGTGAAGTTGGCCAATGACGGTTCAGGAATCGGAGCCGCACTTCTTGCAGCTTCACACTCCCAGTACGCCGAAGCAGAATAGTGCGATGGACAAAGCTCCGAGCGTAACATTTTGCTTCCTTCTCCTCGCTTCAGTCGGGAGCTCCCCTCTGCGATTCGCATCTCCTTTTGCTAATCTGCAGACGCATAAATGAGTGCCTATGCAACGGGATATAGCTAG
This sequence comes from Eragrostis nindensis, assembly GCA_012490785.1. Lineage (NCBI taxonomy): Eukaryota > Viridiplantae > Streptophyta > Magnoliopsida > Poales > Poaceae > Eragrostis > Eragrostis nindensis. The sequence continues at coordinate 22,296 of JAAXCT010002898.1, forward strand.
AATGGCGCCAATGAGTTTATCCTCCTTTAGTAATTGCAGGGAAGTGGAAGCGGAGTATTGAGTGAAGCCGTTCCTTTCCTGCTAATTCATTTTCCCTTTCCCTTTCAAGTTTGTATCATGATGCGATATCGCAAACGGACCAGTGCTTATCTGTGTAACCTTCTGTCTTTCAGAATAAAGAGGGGGATCTGTCATACTATGGTATTATTTTTTTGAATGAACATACAGAGCTCCTGCATTTGTTTTCAGAAGAAATATATAGTTATAATGTTTATTATCCCTTCTGTTTGATTCGTCTCACGTAGGTATGATTTGATAAAAATTTTACAGTGTCAAAATGATCTGAATTACCGTAAAATGATCTGCATGCCAATCTGGTGTAGAGTGATGAATGTCATGGTCATAAGTTGGGATGTATAATTCTCCTGTACTATGCTAAATGTACGAAGTATCACTATAGCTGCACCCTCACGCTTCCTAACTTTGCTTACTTGCATCTGGAGTGGTCGGCTCCATACTCGTCAGACAATGCTGTCCAAGTCAGTCTTCTCATCCATGCCGATTCCCGTGCCGTTCGAGAGCTGTTTCCGGCGACTGCCTCGCTGCGGCACCAGGAACGGAGCCGCTTCGTACTCCGGCGTCGAGCTGTGCCCCATTCCCATTTTGCTCCTCTGCTGCGTCTGCTCGCTGCACTTGAGCAGAATCTGCAGCACGTCCTTCATGGTTGGCCGCGACGACGGCGAACTGCTGGTGCACATCACGCCTAGCCTGAACACGACCTCGATCTCGTCGGAGTACTCTGAGTATCTGATGCTCTTGTCTGTGGCATCGGAGATGCTCCCCCCTGATTGGTAGTGGTGCCGTGCCCAGTCTGCCAGGCAGCCGTGCTCGCCACCGTCGTTGGGCTCCCTGCCGGTGGTGAGCTCCAGGAGCACGACGCCGAAGCTGTAGACGTCCACCTTCTCGTTCACCTTCTTCGAGTATGCACACTCTGCAGAGAAGCACGAAATGTCCAATCTATAAGGCTCGGCAATATACCAGAGCATGTGACATCTGCCTCAACAGGAGGTAGCAAGGCAGAGACGATCCTTACCTGGAGCCATGTAGCCGAACGATCCGGCGACGGCGGACATCGTTTCGGGCGCCCCGGCGCGCAGCAGCATCCTGGCGAGGCCGAAGTCCGCGACCTTGGCACGGAACTCCGAGTCGAGCAAGATGTTGCTTGTCTTGACGTCGCGGTGAACGATGGGAGGCGTGCACTCGTGGTGCATGTAGCACAGCCCCTGCGCGGCTCCGATGGCCACCCCGAGCCTCGTCGGCCAGTCCAGCTGCGCGCGCCGCGCGGACCGGGCCCTCGGCATGGCGTGCCCGCCGGCGCCGAGGACGTCGCCGTGGAGCCACTTGTCCAGGCTGCCATTGTCCATGTACTCGTACACGAGGAGCTTGGCCGACTCGGCGCCGGAGAGGCAGCACAGCAGCCGGACGATGTTGTTGTGCCTGACGTTGCCGAGGATGCTCGCCTCCGACTCGAACTCGCGCTCCAGCTTCTCGTCCAGCGCCCCGGCGCCGCGTATCTTCTTCACGGCCACCACGCCGGCGCTGCCGGTGCGCCGGTTCGTGTAGGTGACGCGGTACACGCGCCCGGACCCGCCGCGGCCTACGAGATTCTCCTCCGTCAGCCCCCGGAGTATGGCCGCCTCGCCGAAGTCCAGAGCCTGGAAAGGCGTGATCGTCCAGTCGTCCCGCTCCGCGAGGCGCCGCCGCTTCTTGATGTCGCGGACGACGAAGAAGGCGAACGCCGCGGCGATGAGGAGCAGCGCGGCGCCCGCGATCAGGAGGCCCGTGCGGAGCGCGTGCGAGACGCCTCCGGAGGAAGCGGCGCCGTCGCCGGAAGAGCAGGAGCGTACGCCGGCGAGGTATCCGGGCCCCGTAGCGGCGGTGCAGAGGCCGGGGTTGTCAAGGAAGCTTCGGTCGTAGGCCGCGGTGGCGAGCCCGTCCGGGACCTTGCCGCTGAGCTGGTTCGAGGACAAGTTGAGGTTGTTGAGGTTCGGCGTCACGAGCGCCGGCGGTATGTCGCCGGTGAGCTTGTTCGACGACAGGTCGAGGACGCTGAGGACCGGCATGGCGCCCAATTCCGCCGGTATCTCGCCGGTGAGCTGGTTCCCGTGCATGTACAGCTGCGTCATCTGCCTTAGCTTGCCAAGGCTCCTCGGGATCCCGCCGGAGAGTTGGTTGTTGGACAGGTTCAGTGTCTGCAGCAGCGGCATGCCGTCGCCAAGACTCGCCGGTATCTCGCCGGAAAACTTGTTGTTGCCGGCGGTGAACTCCTGCAGCGCGGCAGCTGCTGCCGGAATTCTGCCAATAAACTGGTTGTTGTCGATGCGGATCATGGCAATGTTGCTGGACATAGTGGGTGGGAGGCTCCCGGTGAGCTGATTATTCCGTAGGAGCACGGTTTCAAGCTGCGTCGCCGTCCACAGGGCCTCCGGCACCTGTCCGGACAGCTGGTTACTTTCTATCCCCAGCCATTGCAGAGCAGCACAGTTGGCGAGGCCTGCCGGTATGGAGCCGCTCAATCGGTTGCGCGAGGCGGTGAAGGACTTGAGCTGACCTCCTTCACACAGACCCTCCGGAATGGCACCGGTGAGGTCGTTGCCATCGGCCTCGATGTATGTCAAGCCCGGCGAGTGCTTCCCGAGCTCCGGTGGAAGCGTGCCGTTGAGCCGGTTATTGTCCAGCCTCAACACCCACAATGACGGCAACAGGCTGATACTCGCCGGTATTTGGCCGGAGAAGTTGTTGCTGTAGAGGTGCAGTTCTGTGAGGTTCTGCAAGGTCCCAAAGACTTCCGGGATGGTCCCAGAAAGCTTATTGTCCCCGAGGCTTATCCCTGTCAAGCTCGCCGCTGCAAACTCATCAACCGCCAAGTTGCCGGAGAAGTTGTTCGAGAAAGCATACAATATTTGCAGCTTCTTGAGGCTCCAGACACCCGCAGGTATGCTTCCGGAGAGCGAGTTGTTGGAGAGGTACAGAAGCTGCAACTCCGGCATCTCCTGCACGAAGCTCGGGAAATCCCCGACGAGGTTGCTCTGCGATGCAACGAGGGTACGCAGGTTGGTCAGCTTGCTGAACGACGCCGGCAGCGCGCCAGGGGCGAACGGGTTCACCCCCAGTCTCAGCTCCAGCAGGCTCGTCAGGTCGCCGAGCTCCGTCGGGATGGTGCCGGCGAAGCGGTTGGTGTTGAGCGCGAGGAGCTGGAGGTTCCGGAGCGTGGAGAGCGACGCCGGGATGGCGCCGCTGAACATGTTGCCGTTGAGGTCCAGCGTGGTCAGGTTCGCCGTCAGACGGTCGCCGATGTCGGCCGGGAGCTCCCCGCCGAAGTAGTTCTGGGAGAGGTTGAGGTACTGCAGCGAGCCGAGGCGGTAGAGCGAGGTCGGGAACGCGCCTTTGATGTTGTTGTTGGAGACGTCGAGGTACGTGAGGCCGGTGAGGTTGCCGACGGCGTCCGGGAACGGGCCCGCGACGTTGGTGCTGGCGAGGGAGAGGTTCGTGACGCGCCCGGCCGTGTCGCACCGCACGTAGGGCCAGTTGCAGTGCTGCGCGGCGGAGGTGCTGTTCCACGCAGCCAGCACGGGCGGGTCGCCCCACGCGCGCTTGATCTGGAGCAGCAGCCGCGCCTCCTCCGCCGCCTGGTGCTGCGCCGCCGCGCGGCGCAGGAGGCCGCAGCAGGGCAGCAACACGAGCACGAGGAGGTGGAAGAGGTAAGCGCGCGTGCACGCGCGGCGTGGTTTTGCCATGTCTCGGGACTGACTGTCTAGTGGCGGGCGTGGTGTGGGTCTGCTGCGGCGCCGCCGCGGTGGACGATCGACGCGGGAAGAGGAGCTGCAGCTCGGTTTTGTTTGGGGGGTTAGGAAAATGCCGCGGGAAGATGCCGTTCCCCTGCTCTTGTATTCTAATCTAGTGTTTGACCGGTGCTGTTCCCTTTCAAACTGCCAGGCGCATGCTGCGAAGCTTCGGTTTGTACGGAGTTTTCGTTGGATTAGGAGTGATCCGGACGGGACGGCCTTGTTTGTGCTCGGACCACTGGCTAATCAGTGGAAGACCCAAACCATTTAGCTTGGTCTTTCAGCTCTAGAAGTGGAAATTAAAAACTCTAGACTTTGGAGCAGTACAATGTTCTCTTCTCTGCCAATTAATGGTTTTTTCTTTTGACTCCGCCGGTTAACGGAAACGAGGGATAGGTGTCACTGTCCACTCGTGACAGTAATACTAGTATTCTCTCTGTCACCGGAGACGGAACGCAACACGACAGTGGCTCCGGTCAAACACCGCGAATCGAGCTGCGGAGACTGCAAGCTGATGAGCCGGGAACGGGCCCGCGACGTTGGTGCTGGCGAGGGAGAGGTTCGTGACGCGGGCGAGGGAGAGGTTCGTGACGCGCCCGGCCGTGTCGCACCGCACGTAGAGCCAGTTGCAGTGCTGCGCGGCGGACGTGCTGTTCCACGCAGCCAGCACGGGCGGGTCGCCCCACGCGCGCTTGATCTGGAGCAGCAGCCGCGCCTCCTCCGCCGCCTGGTGCTGCGCCGCCGCGCGGCGCAGGAGGCCGCAGCAGGGCAGCAACACGAGCAGGAGTAGGTGGAGGTAAACGCGCGCGCGCGCGCGGCGCGGGGGTGTCGCCGCCATGTTCTCGGGACTGACTGTCTAGTGGCGGGCGTGGTGTGGGTCTGCTGCGCCGCCGCCGCGGTGGACGATCGACGCGGGAAGAGGAGCTGCAGCTCGGTTTTGTTCGGGGGATTAGGAAAATGCCGCGGGAAGATGCCGTTCCCCTGTTCTTGTATTCTAATCTAGTATTTGACCGGTGCTGTTCCCTTTCAAATAGCCAGGCGCTTGCTGCGAAGCTTCAGTTTGGACGGAGTTTTCGTTGGATTAGGAGTGATCCGGACGGGACGGCCTTGTTTGTGCTCGGAGCACTGGCTAATCAGTGGAAGACCCAAACCATTAGCTTGGTCTTTCAGCTCTAGAAGTGGAAATTAAAAACTCTAGACTTTGGAGCGGTACAATTGTTCTCTGCCAGTTACTAATGGTTTTTCTTTTGAGTCAGCCGGTAAACGGAAACGAGGGATCGGTGTCACTGTCCACTCGTGACAGTAATACTAGTATTCTACCTGTCACCGGAGACGGAACGCAAAACGACAGTGGCTCCGGTCAAACACCGCGAATCGAGCTGCGGAGACTGCAAGCTGATGAGCATGGCGCACCAGTCAAGCCGGTCAAACGGGGAAATGTCTTGATTTGGATAGAGATGGTTTGCTGTGCCATGCTCGACTTCTAGACTCTCGGACTCGGCCTACTTGGCAAGTGTAATATACTACCACGGACGATGATGGTGCACGTGTGTGAGTTGCCAAAGTTATAGGTTCGTCAAACACGTCTGTGCTAAAGAGTTGGCAAAGCTTCAAAGGTGAAGGCAAGCCGATCAGAGGGATCTATTCCTTGTACCAGCAAGACCTCCAAAGAAGGCCGGGGCTTCCAAAGGCACGGAGACTATCCGCTGATTATTAAACGCTAACTCTACCGTCTAGGCCACTGAACTTCCAAAGGCACGTATCATCCATCATCCAGTGCGCCATTCGAAGGAAGCTGCCAAGCAGGTGAGAAACTGAAAAACTCATCGGGGTTGAGCGGTTGACGGACGGGTTCAGACCAGAAGACTAGTAAACGTGCTTGACCGGGCCGCAACCGCTGACCGGCATCACGTTGCTAGCGTGGCAGCTGCCGTGCTCCCATCATCGGCGGCGGCCCACAGGGTGCGCGGCACCGGCCGGCTTGCCATCCGCTCGGGTTCCGCTCGGGTTCTGGAAGCTCATCGTTCGTTGCCATGTACCTGGCGCGTGTAAGGCTGCTGTAAGCTCGTGTGCCTCGTATGACCAGTCTCCTGGGTCCGTGTGACAACGGCGAAAGTCGCGGATGCCGGTAATTCGTGCTTCGTTACCATGATCTGTGTGACTTTCGGCCTATAGGATCTAGAACAACCATGGCCGTCCCTTTCATGTGGCTTCGTTGTCATGGTTTTACCTTCCAGGCGAGAAGATCGACCCCCTCACCGATCGATTCGCTGCCGTGCTCGCTGTGGAGGTTGTTGGTTGTTCATCTTTCCCAGGTTAATCATTTCTGCGAGTGGGAAGACCACCGAAGAGGCTGCTAGCTCCCAGCCCAGCGATAGAATGGACTGAACAGAGCCATGTTCTGCCTAACGGCAACATTCGAAGATATATTACAAAACTGAAATGCTTCCGAAACCGCAGAAACAAACAGAACAAGAAATAAGATTAGCCTGGAAAACTGCACAAAGATCTGCAGAGCCAAAACTACAACACCACCTGCGATGAACATCATATTCATCAGCACATAAATATAGGTATAGGCACCAGCAGCAGAAAGTGACATACCAGCTGACGAGAACTTTCAGAGGAAAACTAACCACTTATAATAACTAACCACTTAAAGTAACAGATGCATCTATGTTTCACCTGTTACATCACCACAGAGAATAAAATTGTCTCATAGCACACTGCCATATGGACACTGTGAAAAGCATGTCGAAATACCATTTGGACATGTTCATCAAAGAGGAGGACGGGTTCCAATGGAGATTCACAGGTGTATATGGGGAGTCGAAGACGGAGGAGAAGGAGAATACTTGGGAGAAGTTGCGCTCTCTGAAAGATCAATATGATCTTCCCTGGCTCTGTTGTGATGATTTCAATGAAATACTGTTTCAGCATGAAAAGGAGGGTGGGGTGCCGAGGGCGGAGAGTATGATGGAAAATGTCCGAAGGACACTAGAGGATTGTGACCTTCATGATCTTGGCTATGTTGGGATACCTTTACATGGCGCAAACAACCATCACAATGCTACTAGTTACATCAGGGAAAGAGGACCGAGCGGTTGCAAATACCTTGTGGAGGTGCAAGTTCCCACTTGTTCGGGTCCTCAATGGTGACCGCGCCATTCCAACCACAGCCTGTTCGGCTGGCTGCTTTGCAGCCGGCTGCAGCAGCAGCTACAGTGTCCGCAGTTATTTCTCCTGCAGCAGCTATAGTGTTCGCAGTTATTTCTCCAGCAGCAGCTACAGTAAACAGCCACAGCAGCAGCCAAGCGAACAAGGCCCACAGGCCGGTAATTGTGGATGTGGGTGATCGGGAGCTGCGATGTTGGGAGGGGCCCCGTGAGGTGTTGAGGAAGTTTGAGGCATGCTGGTTGGAAGAGGAGGATTGCATGTCTCGTGTTGAGGAAGCATGGGGAGAAGCTTTGTTGAGCGGGGGTGGAAGTATAATGGAGCTGCAAGGGAGGGTCCTAGGCGAGTTGTGGGAGTGGGATCGGAATGTCCTTGGGGTGCTGGAAAAGAATGCGAGGAGGGAGCTGGAGAGATGTAGAAGAAGGGGGGTCTCCCAAGAACAAATCAATCGGAGCGGTTGGAGGACCAGCTGCATGTGTACTGGAAACAGAGAGCACATAATGTGTGGCTTTTGAAGGGCGATATCGTAATACAAAGTTCTTCCATGCTTTCGCCTCGGAAAGAAAGCGCAAGAATCGTATTAAGAAGCTGGTGGCGGATGGTGGGGGGGTGGTGGAAGGAAGGCGGTTGAAAAGTTTTATAGCTAACCAATACCAAAATCTTTTCATCACTAGTGCAGGTGGAATATTGATGAGGTCACTGACTGTACTGTACCCAGGGTGACGCATGACATGAATGAAATTCTTATGGCTCCCTATTCTTTTTTTAACCTCTCATTTCTGAATATAAAAGTAGTATCTGTTCGTGTACATTGAAAGAGACACACTCACTCAACACACACGAACCCCTACAACTATACCAGAAAAAACGACCGCGTCCCTCGAGAGAATAACGCTCGACTGTCCCACGCGGTGAGAGGTACGAAGACAAAAAGTCGACGAACCCATCGCCCAACTGAGCCATGGATCCACCGACAAACTCTCCACTACACTCCACAAGCTCAACGACGATGGCGAAGAGAAGGACGTCATCAAGACGGCGAAAGCTTGGGAGACTTACTCCACTAAAACACGTCGTCGTCGCCGCAACTCCGACGCGCCGGGCACCACATCTGTCGCCGGCAAACAGTTATGGCTCCCTATTCGGGAGATGAGGTGGGAAAGGCTCTGGAATGTATAGGCGACTGAAAGCGCCTGGTGCAGATGCATCCCGGCAATATTTTATAACGTTTCTGGCATCTCGTGGGAGATCAAATTAAACAAGAAGTCTTGGGGGTGCTAAATGGGGGTGAAATGCCAAACGGCTAGAACGACACTATCATAGTGTTGATACCGAAAGTGAAATCTCCTGAACGCTTGAAAGACCTACGACAATCAGCTTATGCACAGTCCTGTACAAGCTCATCTCCAAAGTAATTGCGAATAGGCTAAAGCTAGTGCTGCTGATATTATTTCCCCATCCCAAAGTGCTTTTGTCCCAGGGGCGTTATGATAACAGATAATGTCTTGTTAGCCTATGAACTTACACACTATCTCAAGAACAGAAGGAGAGGGTCGGAGGGGGTGGCTGCAATCAAGCTCGACATGAGCAAAGCATATGATAGAGTGGAATGGAGCTTTTTACAACGCAGGTTGGTTAAGTTGGGGTTCCATCAACAGTGGGTTGAGCTGGTTATGAAATGTGTCTCCACGGTGAATTACAGAATAAAAGTCAATGGTGAGTACACTGAGACAATTATCCCACAGCGTGGTCTAAGGCAGGGGGACCCTTTGTCCCCCTATCTGTTCCTTGTGTGCGCAGAAGGGCTATCTGGGATGTTGTAGCGAGCCGAGGAGGAAATGAAAATTGTCGGCATAAAAATGTGCAGAGGAGCACCTAGCGTTAACCACCTTTTTTCGCTGACGATTCTCTGGTGCTTATGAGGGCTAATCCTGCAAATGCAGCTGAGCTGAAAAGGATACTGAAAGTGTATGAAAATGTGTCGGGCAGATGATCAACAAAGAGAAGTCATCTATTCTGTTCAGTCCAAACACCGATGGACAGGTGAGGGATCAGATCCGAACAATCCTGTCAATTACGCAAGAAACAACAGGTGTGAAAGATATTTAGGACTCCCAGTCTCGGTTGGCAAATCTAAAAAGAGGACATTTTCTTACATAAAGCAAAAAATCTGGTCTAGAGTGCAAGGTTGGCAGGAAAAACTGCTCTCTAAAGCAGGAAAGGAAATTCTGATCAAAGCGTGCGCACAAGCTATACCTACTTATGCTATGCTATGTCGTGCTTTGATATCACGAAAGGGTTGTGCGAGGAGCTGAGTTCTATGATTGGCCGGTACTGGTGGAGTCAGCAGAGAAGCAAAATAAAATACAATGGTTGAGCTGGGAAAAACTGACACGGTCCAAGGAGGGCTGGGATTTCGAGATCTCCATCTGTTCAACAAAGCAATGCTAGCACGACAGGCCTGGAGACTCTTGACATGCCCGGATACTTTGTATGGCCAGGTACTAAAAGCTAAATACTATCCTAACACCAGCATTCTCCAATGTCATCCTGGGAATGGGATTTCTTACTCTTGGAGGAGTATTCTGTTGGGTTTGGACCTGAGGGCTTAATCTGGAGGGTTGGGAATAGTTCTACGATCAATATATGGACTGACCCATGGTTGCCGAGAGGATCTACAAGAAGGCCGGTTACGATAAGACAAGCGTCTCTCTTGACAAGAGTAGAAGAGCTAATTAACCCAGTCACAGGGAGTTGGGACGAACAGCTAATCAGAGACACCTTTTGGCCTGAAGATGCTGAGGTTATCCTTGCGATGTCCATTGGAGAGGGGATGGAAGATTGGCCGGCGTGGCACTATGACTCAATGGGGCGGTTCTCTGTCAAATCTGCTTAGAAGCTGGCTGTGCAGCAGAGAGACCAAATGGAGGGGCGCGATGCTTCTTTGTCGAGCTCGTCAGGCCTTGATACATTTTCTTTTGAGTGGCACAAAATCTGGAAACTGAGGCTTCCGAACAAGGTGAAAATGTTTATCTGGCGAGTAGCACACAACAGCCTGCCTGTCCGTCGAAATCTGAAACGCAGGGGGTTTTAAAACTGAAACTCTGTGCCCTGTATGCAAGAGGTTGGATGAGGACTGCGGCCATCTATTTTTCAGATGTAAACAAGTACGCGATGTTTGGCGAGTGATGAACCTCGACCAAGTCCGGACAAGCTAATGTGTTGTCAGTCCGGAAAGGAAATGGTAGAACACATCTGGAAACTTGATTTGGAATGCAGATACGGGTCCTTGTCCTGCTGTGGCGATGGTGGACTGCACGTAACAAAGCTAACGCTGGCGAGAGGATGTGGAGCACAGCCGAGGTTTGCAGCTCAGTGAAGTATCACTTAATGGAATATGAAAAGCTGAAGAAACCAGAGGAGGAGGAAAATGCTGGGCCGCCTCTGAAATGGAAACCACCACCGGAGTGTAGCTACAAGTTAAACGTTGATGCCTCTTTTATACTCCCTCCTTTTTTTAATATATGACGTCGTTGACTTTTTTCATAACATTTGACCATTCGTCTTATTCAAAATATTTATGTAAATAGTTAAGTCTATAAGTTAAACTTAAAGTGTTTTTGATGATGAATCCAATAATATTCATTTCATATTTGAAAAGTAATTATTTAAATTTCTATTGTTGGTCAAAGTTTAATAAAAAATCAACGACGTCATACGTAGCTTCATCTGGAATGGGAGGGTGGGGCTACGTGCCCGAGATCAAGAGGGAATTTTTCTGGATGGTGGAGCTGGGAGCATTGGCCGGTCCCTATCTGTACTTCATGCTGAAGCAATTGCAGCAATGCAAGGCCTCGAGAGAGCAGCCGCCTTGGGTATGTCAAGAGCAATATGGAGACTGATGCGGGAACCTGGGCCGGGCTATCACTTCGTCAGACATGGATCAAAGCCCGAAGGGGGGTTGTTCCAGATGATTCGGTCCTTCATGGCTGAGAATTTTATGTCATGTACGGTCTCGGTGTGTTGTCGTTCATGTAACAAAGTGGCAGATTGAGTTCGTGTGTGTTTGAGTGGGTTGTGTCTCTTTGAATGTACACGAACAGATACTATATTTGTATTCAAGATTGAGAGGTTAAAAAAAACAAAAAAAAAAACAAAGTGGCAGATTGTTTTGCTGCCCATGGTGTTAGCGTCTCGCCGTTTGGTGAGCGTGTATTCTGGTGCCATGCACCTAGCTTTGTAACCGAACTTGTCTCCGCCGACATGCTGGAGTTAGTGGTTAATGAAAGCTGACAGTTCAAAAAAAAAAGCACACTGCCATATGACTAATGCTGTGAAACACATGCATTTGACAACTTAAGGAATGAAACATAAAAACTCAACCTGCGGGGGAAAGACCGTCCCGACGGCATTTGTTAAGGAGAATAGCCTCTCACGCAGGTCGAGAAAACCTCCGAACCCCTCCTCGATCTTACACAGGGACCCAGCTGGCCGTTGTGAGCTCCGATGCGAGTCTTTACCATGTGCTTTGACCGGGGAGGACGAGGGGATTTTTTTTACACTGAGCGCGCAACAGTACCGCGCAGCAGCAACAGTGCCGAGCACTGTGCGCGCAACAGTACTGCGCAGCAGCACCAGCGCCTCGGTGCGGGGGTCGGGAGTCGAACTCCCGACGGCGGGCTGCCACTCGGGCGCCGCACCACGGGGCTACCGCCACGTCCGCAGGAATGAAACATAAAAGAGTTCCGTTTAAAAGAAGTAACCAGAGGAGATAGTAGCATAACGAAGAATAAAAATTTAGAGCTTGTCCTCGAACTCAGAAAATGTTCCTTGAGACGGGCTTCAATGTAGAGACAGAACGGGCCAGACTTCTCAAAAACAGTTTCACGGAAGGAGACAGCAGGAGGGAAACGATAATTTCAGCACCATCAATGATGTCCTCCTGCAGTTCCTTCAAACAATTTCAAGATGAAGCTACCAGTACCACTCGTGCTGAACTGTGCTGAATCTGATGTTTGTCTGCTATGGGCCGAGTGGTGCTCACCAGATTCCTCACTCAAAAAGGGCTACCACTCGGCCCGGGTTGAGTTGCATGCACCGCAGGGGCCCCTTAGCAAGGGTGATCAGGTCATCAGAAGGGGTGTGTGTGTGAAAGGGGTCTTGGCCTAGTGGTTAAGACATCTGAGTAACACCTCTCAGGTTCTGGGTTCGACTCTTTGTGGGAGCGAATTTTTAAGAATTTAACGGCATTTGTGCTTTCAGTGGTAGGCGACGCTCCTGTCGACAGCAAGGCGTCAGTGGTGACTTCGTATCTCTAGATTTGTTGGCTCAGTCTTCAAAGATGCTTATAAGGGTAGGTTTCGTACGTGTTCATAGGGGTAAGTGTGCGAGCGTTGTGAGAGTCTGAGTTGTACTGTGTAATTAAAAAAAAATCAGAAGGTGTGTGTTTTCCTTTAAAAAAAAATCAGAAGGTGTGTGTTTCCTCAAAAAAAAAAAAAAAAAAAAATCAGAAGGTGTACTCACACGATGACGGCTTTATCGGCCACTGCATCGCCAGTCGCCACGCTGCCAGAGGGGGCATTTCCGGCAATTCGCCAACACTCTCGGACAAATTATCAAGCCGCAACCGCCCCCAAATGCTGCTCGCCGGCATCTCCCGTTCACTCACTCGCCGTCGTCCGCTCTTCCCGCTTGCCGCCACCGCGGCCACAGCAGCCATGTCTTCGTCGTCCACGGAAGTGAACGTCTCCCCCATCTCCCCGGACACCACCCGCGTGGCTTGGGTGGGGACGGGCGTCATGGGCCAGTCCATGGCCGGCCACCTACTCGCCGCGGCTATAAGCTCACCGTATTCAACCGCACGCCCTCGAAGGCAGGGGGCTGGTCTCCCGCGGCGCCAGCCTCGCGGACAACCCGCGCGCCGCCGCCGCGGCTGCCGACGTCATCTTCCTCATGGTCGGATTTCCCTCCGACGTCCGCTTCACCGCCCTGGACCCCTCCACGGGTGCCCTCGCTGGTCTCGCCCCAGGCGGTGTCCTCGTCGACATGACCACCTCCGACCCCACCCTGGCAGCTGAGATCGCCGCGGCCGCTGCCGCCGCCGGCTGCGCGGCCGTGGACGCCCCGTCTCCGGCGGCGACCGCGGGGCACGCAACGCCTCCCTCTCCATCTTCGCCGGCGGAGACGCCGCCGTAGTCGCCCGCCTGGCGCCGCTCTTCAAGCTCATGGGGAACGCGCTGTACATGGGCGGCCCCGGCGCGGGGCAGCGAGCGAAGCTGGGCAACCAGATCGCCATCGCGTCCACCATGGTGGGGGCTCGTGGAGGGCATGGTGTACGCGCACAAGGCCGGGCTGGACGTGGCCAAGTGGCTGGAGGCCATCTCCACTGGCGCGGCGGGCTCCAAGTCGCTGGACCTGTACGGGAAGCGAATCCTGGAGCGCGACATGGCGGCCGGATTCTATGTCCGGCACTTCGTCAAGGACCTCGGCATCTGTCTTTCAGAGTGTCAGGCCATGGGGCTCTCATTGCGGGGCTTGCGCTCGCGCAGCAGCTGTACGTGTCGCTGATCGCGCACGGAGAGGGCGGCCTCGGGACTCAGGCGCTAATACTTGCAGTCGAGCGGCTGAACAACACCAGCCTCGAGAAGAAAGGGGAGTGAAAGTTTGTGACTCCGCTCCGGCGAGTTCATGGGAGGCTGGCTGTCTGCAAGCAAGCAACTGGAGGTGAACCTTTGATGGTGCTTTAGGGGCTCAGTTCTCAGCTGTGTATTAGTATGATCTGCAAGAACTTATGCTTGAATGATTTTGCTTAGTACTACTCTCTCTTACGGTGGTTACGGATTGAAATAAGATCTGTGTAAAAGAGGTGTTTCCTTGCACTGATGTGTGTCCTTAACTAGTTCTATATTATTTTTCAGTCAACATGTAATGCCTTTCACCCTGTTCGTCTGGCCTTCTGCTTATCAGCCGCTACAGTTATTTTTTTTGTAGTGCAGCTGCTACAGTAAAACGGCTGCAAAACAGCCTGTTCGGCCATGGTAATGAAAATAACAGAAATATTCTGAATTAAGCATGGACACAAAAACATTTCATGGTACTCACCCACTGGTAGTATAAACATTGCTGAAACGTTGGTTCTTACCACGTACCTCAACTTTCCGATGTTGACAATGATCCAGCCTCCTCTCCTTGCCAATGCTTAGTCCTTTTGAGTTTTGTCAGTGATTCATAAGTCTTGTGAAGAACTAAAGCACATATTTCAAAAATCAGGTAAGAGTCCAAGTTGGATAAAGCTGTAATTAATGAAAAGTTATAGCTGAAGCATAATTCTGCATTACCAAAGTATGCCCTTTTCTTTCAGATGACCAGATTATTTCTTTAGTCCTGAGGATATCGACAATATAAAGCTTAGGCAACAGTTGATCAATCTCATGCCGCTACTACCAGATGACTAAAATGAAGTCAAGAGCCAATAATATGAGACGGCAATACCCATGTCAGGGAGAGGGGGAAAATCTGAGGCCTTTATAGACTCTTCATACCCAAGTGGAGAGGAACAAATGTTCTCATGTGAAGATAATAAATGTTCCCATGTGAAGATCTAAATATAGTAGTATACCCGAACACACAGTCACTCACTAACTAAAATAACGATGAAAAAGGCAGAGTTGGGAGTAACCATATAAGAAAATGGCAGCAAATGCTGAAGTTATGAATTGTTTAAATCAAATACTTGATTCAAACAGTGAGACAATGTAATAAGCTGATTGCACATATCAAAACCACTATCAAATTCTGTTAGCACTGGACCAGCATATTTAACCCAGTTCAATGGATATGTAAATTAGAGACGAATTTAAATACCAAGTAATAGGTGGCCAGGCAAAAATATAAAATCAGCACAATGAAATAATAGTGAAACTTTACATCTGGCAATAAAGTATATACTACTTCACTGAAATACGTTCAAATTATCATTATATTATGGCAGCACAATATCCCAAGTAGAGTAAGGGTGAAATAATACTAGTATATGCGAAAATCATATGAAATGGGGACTACCAGGAGTAAACGACCAACCGCAACCATAAAGTGATACAAGTAGAACATACACGATAAAATATTTAGAGTTTGTCTTCATACTCAGAGAGAGGTGTGATCTGCTCCTTCAGCCCCTTCCTCTTGCGTATGTCCAAGACAAGGTTAGCTGTCTGTGTACCAGGCTCCAAAGGGTCGGCAGACAGCATTTCCCAGTGATCAAAGATACAGAGAGGAAACGCCTGGCCAGAGGTTGCAGCCCTGAGGGTGCTTGTGAAACCAAATGATTCGATAACAGGGAGGTAAGCCTTGATGTTGTATAATGGAGTGCCAGGCCTCTGCATCTCCTCAAACAAATGTCCTCTCTTCTGGTTCAGAACACTGTAAATTCCACCAAGTGCATTCTCAGGGGCTTGGATCTCCACAAGTACACAGGCTCAAGAAGCCTTGGCTTTGCAGTGAGCTGAGAAGCATAGATGACCCTTCTTGCAGTCGGGATAATCTGCCCACCACCTCTGTGAACAGCATCCGAAAAGAGAACAGCATCACAGACCTCAAAACAAATGCCACGCATGTTCTCTTCAGCCAGTGCACCTTCTTTGGATGCCCATTGGAAACCAGCCACAACAGAATCCTTGATTTCATTAAGATACTGTACTCTCTTACACATATCGACTACCATGTTAGGGCCTGTTGTCTCTGGCCCGAAGCACCAAATCTTCTTGGCTACATCCTTGTCCCAACCAAACTCCTCTGACAGGATTTTGGAGCGTTCTTTAGGATCATCACGTGGGCCAATGCGACCCTCATCAATTGCGTCAGGCACACCCTCTTCCAGGGGACGGGCTTGCATGTATAAGCGGCTGAACTTGTTTGGAGACTTGCTCATAACAGTTCGACAAGATTTCTCAAGAACGGTCTCACAAAAGGAGACGAAAGGAGGGGAAACAGTAATTTCAGCGCCACCCATGAAATCTTCCTGTAGATCCTTCAAACAAGTTTCAAGGTGAAGCTCTCCAGCTCCAGCAATGATATGCTCACCAGACTCTTCAATGGTGCAGAGAACCATAGGATCTGACTTGGCCAGATGTTTCAAACCTTCAACAAGCTTAGGAAGGTCAGAGGCAATCTTGCACTGGACAGCAACACGCACAACAGGGAATACCGAGAACTTCATTGCTTTGATTGGGCAAGCATCAACCTCCTTCTCATTTGTCAGCGTAGCATTTTTCGTGATGAACTGATCCAGACCAATCAGAGCAACAGTGTTGCCACAAGGAACATCTTCCACTGATTCGTGCTTCTTTCCCATCCAGATAACATTCCTTGGATATTCTTAACATATAGATCTTTCTTCTGTCCTGGGACATAGTTTGGACCCATGATCCGAACCTTCATGCCAGTTGAAACCTTACCTGAGAAGACACGACCAAAAGCATAGAACCTCCCTTTGTCAGAAGCTGGAATCATCTTAGAAACATACAACATAAGAGGACCTTCTGGATCACACTTCCTGATGGAAGATGCATAAATATCACCAAGGGGGCCCTTGTAAAGGTTCTCCACACGATATTTTTGTGCCTTTGCTGGCGAAGGAAGATGGTATATCATCATCTCAAGGAGTGCATTACTGGCTGGAAGCCAATTTTGCATAACACGTTTCATTAAAGCCTTTCCTTTTAGGTCCTTCTCATTGGACTTTATGTTAATTCCAAGTTTCTGCAGCATTGGCAGCAACTTATCTTTCTGGTCACTCATGCAGGTATTGATGATTTGCTTGATGGGCTCATAGCAGAACTGAACAAAACCTCTCTTGCAAGTAGCAGCACCAGTATGCTTGCTGGTCCATTTGTTTGTGGATGGGTCAAAGTAATTTTCACCCCAAAGCCTCTCCATCATCTTAGCCTCATCAACTCCAAACTTGGGTGCATACATCTTTGCAAAGTTAGATAGGGTAAAAGCCCAGCCATGCAAACCAGCGGAGAAAGCAACATGTCCCTTTTCTGGATAGACCTGGACATCCCCAAGGAGTGCATCTTCGTATGTTGCCATAATAACATTTGTATTCTCGATGGCACGGGAGAACGTTTGATAGGCTTCCTCACCGTCAACTTGAAGCTCAAGGAAACATCTATCCATCTTGTTCACAGTGAGAACAGGCCTAATCCTCTCACCGAGGGCTTGACGGAGCACAGTTTCAGTTTGCACACAGACGCCCTCAATGCAGTCAACCACTACCAAAGCACCATCAGTTATACGAAGTGCAGCTGTGACCTCTAAAGAAAAATCAATGTGGCCGGGTGAGTCAATAAGGTTGATCAGGTACTCATTTCCATCTTTTCGCCCTTATAACTCTTGAGTGAATCATCACTCATCTCATAATAAAGAGATATACCAGTGGATTTTATCGTAATACCACATTCTGCTTCATCTGCACAAGTATCAGTCATTCGAACATCACCAGCTACATCCCTGGCTATAATCCCAGCAGCAGCCACAAGGGAATCTGTAAGTGTAGATTTGCCTGCAGAGAATAACGAATATATAACCACAACATAAACTTACAATTTTTTTTAACAACGAATCATTTTTAAGCATCATGAATTCATGCTTGCACGGACTATAGAGTTTAAAGTTACCAGAAGTTATTGAATAAAAAAACAGTAAAGTAAGTGCATAGCATTGACAAAATGTAGAACCCTGTTATAAATGAAAGTACAAAAAAAGAATAGCTATAGACTACCGCTATCAACAAAACAAATTTCCTGGCAATGTAAGCAAATAGTATTATGCCCCTCCATGTGAATGAAAAGTGTAATTGATGTTACTAGTTCTATCAAAGATTATAGGTGCACGTACCATGGTCCACATGAGCAACGACAGACATGTTACGAATGTTATTCTTCTTGTCCATAATCTTGCGCATCTCTTCAACTGTGAACTTAACCATCTTGACTGCCTTTGAAGATCACACTAGAGACTTTGTTTCATGTTTCAAAGAGACAACCTTGTCAAAATCCAAAAATATTCTGCATACATTAAGATAGACCAGCGAGCAGAACCCATTCAGAAAACCATTAAAGGGCATCAGTAGTAATTTCTTTTTGTTAATGTGGGTGAACAAATAGTAACACCAAATACATTCACGATACCAAATATTTTACCCACCACGTTTGTATGCGTCTGTCCCCTTCATTAAGATTCACATGCTCTCCTATACATGCAGGAAGATGTATTGTATAAACATATAATCATAAACCAAAAAAAAGTCTAACATGTTAAGAAAATAACTTGCAGTGAATCAAGAGGACTGACACATGTAAACCAGAATGACAATTCGTCGCCAAGCACATCGCGGGAAACAGATTCGGTCCATGGCCTGTATTATGGGCATTAGCACAGCGATCGGGATATCTAAATCTTCCAAACGAGCATCTAAATAGTTCTCATGATGTTTGGCCTTGTGGGGGCAAGGACAGAAATTGCTCTTGCCAGGCAAAACAACAAACACGTAGCACGCATGACGTACTGGAGTAACGGAGAAGACTGGGTAGATTGTTCCACGTTCCGGAGCTCGCGCTCGGAAGCTCCGGGCACCACCGCAGGTGAGCGCGGCCAGGGATGCCGGCTATATCGCCTCCCCTAGCAACCGACTGACTTCTGCGTCTGCTCCAACATGGCGAAATCACGAAGAGACGGAGCAGTGAAAGGGTGCTTCAAAGGCGCCATGGCCCGTTAGCTCCGCGAGATTGCTGTCCGGCTGCGATCTCGTCGAGCGGGGGTGCAACCTTGCAAGAAGGATTCCCTACAAAAAGCCCTTGCAAGGCGGAGGTTCGCTCCCGGAGTCTCGGTGGATGGGTGGGATTGGTAACCGTAAGGTGCAGCAATTGACGATCGAGGAGGACAAAGATGAAGGGAAAAGTAAAGCCTCGTTTCAATCCATGGAATAAAGTTTAGCGCTCCCTCCGTCCCATTATATTTGTCATTTTAGCTCGTAGCACTGAGATTAAAGAGTTGATAAGGCAGATGCGTATGAAATGAAGTGAAGAAAGATAGAAATATAGGTGTATTGGAAACAGAGAAAGTTACATCTAGAAATAAAAATGACAATTATTTTAGAAAAACTGGATTAACTTAAAGTGACAATTAAACTATGATAGAAGGAGTATTTTATTTAGATTCAAACAGAAAGATTAAAATAGAAGCTAAACTTTAGACTTTAGGCCAACTACTCATTAGTCTACTAGTCACCTCAATTCTAAGTAAATTGGACTAAAATCAGAATAAAAGATGTTTAAAAACCAAATTACCTTTACTTATCCATTTTTATAGTTGGTTGTAGGGAGTCTAGAGGCAAAAATGAATCTTTTAACTACAGTTGCTAAACTTTAGCTCAACGTTCAACACATGCATGAATTAAACTTTAACTCCAACTAAACATTAGGCTTAAAAGATCCAAACATGACCTAAATCTTACTCGGGATGAAACAGACACTGGTAGCACCTGAATTTTTCTTTCTCTCGTTCAACTCTGGCGAGATTAAACGAGCGAGAGGGTCAAGGTTCATGTTTCGGTTGGGGTTAGAGTTCGAGGGGGAGGAGGGGGGGGGGGGGGGGGGGGGGGGGGGGGGGGGGGGTCACTAGGGAGTAGGCTAGCCAGTTTCGAGGGGGGGGGGGGGGGGGGCTCACTACTAAATATGTAGTTTGCGATACAACTTTTTAGATTTGTAATTTTATGACAGTTTTTTATAAAGAAGTTTTTTGAAATTTACTTTAAATAATACGATGAAATCTTATAGCCTGTTTAGAACAATGAAGATAAAGATAGATAGAGAGATAGAGATTTAACTAGTTTTTTGGATTACGCGTATATTTTACTTAAAAATTTAGTTTACTACATCAAGCATCAATGAATACCACGAATAATTTGTTTGACGAACTGGATGGGGCAAGTGTTACTTTATTTCTGGGCGTTTGGCGATAATGGAAGTATAAAGAAGACTTCTTCGGATTAACGGTGAAACTAGTAAGTTTTTTCTTGAAAATCCCTCTTTGTCTATACTGCCCGCAGTACCGACCGAGTCAAACGTCGTCCCCGAAGCGGCATTTCGTCGAACGAGTGGCGCGCACCGCCGCCCACCCAAACCGCCTCCTCACCCAACTGAGCTCCGTCCCTCTCAACCCCGACTCCAAAACCCTACACTACGCTCCCCCCGCCGCGGCCATGCTTCACTGTGGCCTCTCCAAATCCCACCCACTCCCGCTCCTCGCGGTGGCGTCCTCGCCTCGTCGCGCCATGCTCGCTGGCCTCCTTCGCGCCGGCTACTTCTCTAGGGCCCCGGCCTCCTCGCTCGCGCGTCATCCGGCCGCCACCACGCGCGCTAGCACCAGGGCCGCCTCTTGCCCCGGTGACCCCTCTCTCTTGGGGCTCGGAGCTAGGGTTTCGTTCTCCACCGCGCCAGACGGGTCCGCGTCGGTCGGCGTTGGGAGGGCCCTTCCCTGGCTTGCCGCCGAAGGTGACAATAGCGGCGCCCCAGCGGCGAGGACCAGCGCCGCCCGTTCCTCCTCGTGGGAGGCCTCAGCAGAGAAGTTCTTCTCTAGAGACGACCAACACACGCGAAGAGAGGTGTCGGAGGACAGGGTTTCTAACAAGGTGGCGGTTAGGGAGGATGATGATGATGAGCCGATTGATAATCCCAAATGGGGAAGGATTAAGGACAGTTACCGACGAGTGGGAAGGGATGGCGGGCACCGTGGTGAGAGGGGTAGGGATGGAGGGTCCCGTGGCGGTGAGCGGTTTAGGAGAGAGAGGTTTGACAGGCCAGATGTGAAGCAGTGGAATAAGCAGGATAATTGGGGGAAGAAGACCTGGAAGGAGGCAGAGGAATCGACAGTGCCGAAAATGGTGGGGCAAGGTGTTTACGGAGTTGGGCCGGTCCTTGCAGCGCTCATGGCTGGTAGGAGGGAGTTTTATGCTTTGTACACGCAGGAAGGTATGGATTTGAGCGGGAGCAACAAGAAGAAGAAGGACAAGAAGGCAGTTGATAAAGTTCTGCGGTTGGCAGAGAAGATCGGGCTTAAGGTTATCGAAACATCAAAGCATGACCTGAACATGATGGTGGATAATAGGCCACACCAAGGCCTGGTTCTCGATGCATCACCCTTGGAAATGGTGAGCACTAAGGAGCTGGATCCAGTCAGGGTGGATGGTGGAAAGGCGCCGGTCTGGCTAGCCTTGGATGAGGTTATGGATCCTCAGAATTTGGGAGCCATAATTAGGTCTGCCTACTACTTCGGCGCTGAGGGTGTTGTGTTGTGTGCTAAGAACTCGGCTCCACTAAGTGGAGTGGTGAGCAAAGCTAGCGCAGGCTCACTTGAGTTGATTGAGCTGCTTTCCTGCAGAAACATGATGCAGTTCTTGTCTTCATCAGCTGAAAATGGGTGGCGAGTCTTGGTGGTACCATTGCTCCCAAAGCCGTCCCACTCTCTGAGGTTAATACAGGGGTGCCTACCATTCTTGTGTTGGGAAGCGAAGGCACTGGTTTGAGACCCCTGGTTGAGCGGTCCTGCACGGACCTGGTCAAGATTCCTGGAAATGCTGATGGATTGGTCGTAGGAGCAGATGCAGACACAGATGTTGGGGAAGAAGAAGGTGATGATTATTCTGGTGATCCAGGTTTGAAGTCATTTCTTGCAGTGGAGAGTTTAAATGTAAGTGTTGCAGCTGGAGTTTTGCTTTATCATCTGGCCGGAAAAGATGCTTACCCTGTAAGTGATAAGTCTAGCGTCGCTCTTGTGTAAGGATAGTTCATGGTTCACACAATTCATAGTTGTCACAATTGCTCCGTGAGGACTGCGTCAGTTTCTGTTGCATGCTTTGATTGATTGATAGATCCTGACTTCTTTGAGAAAGACCTTTGTGTCACCAGGCTTAGTGATTTTTTTTTTTCTTTTTTCCTGCCTTAACTTGCATTTCAGTCTGGTCAGTATCTCAAGTTGGATGGGGGAAAAGATGATTCACTGCTACAAGATCATTATTCTTTACCTTAATCATATATGTACCTGTGTCTATATTTTAGGTATGAATTGCTATTCTTTTAATATTACTGGATCAGCTGCCTGATATAGTACTAGGCAACATTCCTGTATAATCTTTTGGGCCTTGTATCACAATATCACCCCGCTTTGGACTTCAGGTTACCGTTACTTTTCATTGTGTTTAAATTCTATTGTAAATTTGTAACATAGCTTGAGCTGTGTAATGGTGGATGGCTCGAACAATCTTTTCATTATTAAAATATGCGTATACAGATTTTATAGTTAACTTCTTTTTATCCAAATAAGTTCTTGTTATTGAAAACTGCTAATTAACTGAACTGAACACAACCACTCATTGCTCACATGTAATACAGCTGCACCATCCATCAATCTTCATGTTTCCATACCCTGATGGTATCCAGTATGGTCCTGTGCATCTTTTATCTCCGGGTGAATTGGAATGATTCAATCTATTTTCTTAGATACATTATTTAGGAAAAAGGGAAACACATTATGTGGACATATGCTGACAGTCATTTTTAGAAACAACACTAGACCGCTGCGCTGAGAAATCCAGAGGAAATTAGCAGATAGGGCTAGTGATTTTCAAGCAGAAAAGTCTGGAGGAAGTTTAGTCTTCAAATTGTCTTGTTGCTGTAGCTTTTCTAGTCGAGTGGGCTTTACCTTTGTGTACCTTGTATAGTCCGTTGGCCCAATGTTATTCTAGCGAAATATGCATTTCTGTCCTTGGTGGTACAAAGATTATATGGACTTGATTTAAATGTGTACCTCATATAGTCCATTGGCCCAATGTTATTGTAGTGAAATATGCATTTCTGTCTTTAGAGGTACAACGATTATATGGACTTGATTTAAACTTTCTTTCCCATCAGGTTCATTCAACAGACTTATGATGATCTAATTATATACCCCCTATGGTGTCAAAACATTTATTTTTTCCTTTCTGCATTTCACATTAGCTTGTAATAGAGCATTGTTTCTCAGTACTAAGAATATAGATAAAATGTACTGTGCATACTGAAAATCAAGAAAAGAAAAGGACATAGCTAGTGCAGACCTAGGAAGTCCAAAGCCATTATAGTTGCTAGAGTGTTGACTGAAGGTCAAAGGAGGTGACTTAAATGAATCTGAATTTTGCTGAAGGGCGTCTCTAGTGTGTTTTTTCTTCAGTTGTTACTTGACTTATAACGGCAGTATTGCATGTTCGATATTGCATGGTCAAATTGAAGAAGTACCAATATTAATAGACATGAATGGGGTTTGTGGCCAATCGCTGTGTACCAGCTTGGTTTGTTTCCTCTCAGAAGTCAGATGTTTAGAATTTTAGGTCCATTTTGGTTTCAACAGAATGGCAGATTAGGTGGCTGAGGTAGAAAATCACAAGCAGTTCAATGGAAGCTGGCTACACTTAAGCTTGATACTTGCAGCATGACTACAATTGAAACCTATGTGAAATTAACTACAATTTGAACCTATGTGAAATTAACTCAGGCACAGACTCTATAACAAGCCATTGCCCTCGCAATGTTCTGGTAAATTGCAGGTTGCTGGTGTTCCCTTGAGTGGTTAAGCGGTTGTCCATTCCTAGGAATCGAGGGGGTGTACTAATGCAACACCGGCCTTATTTTTTAATTTAATTGTGGCATTCAAATTGGATCAACTACGAGTTTGAATAGACAAGGGGGTGGCGGTGTCTTCCAATGTATTTTCAAAGTACAAGTTTTTCAACATCACATTTTGCTAGTGTCCTTGTTTTAACTCCGTTATTTTGTGCTTAGTGATGCTAGTGGGTTGATCCAGAATCCCTCTACTCAACCACATACTGAATTCTGATGGTTTGTAAAATCAAAAGAATTAAGTTTAGATTATTTCCGTGGAGATAACTCAATTGGCACTTACTGACGCGATCATTCCCTGATTTCTGATATAGTACGTTACCCTACTCTGTGATCAAACTGTGGGTTTGTAGTATATTTGATGAACATGTCATGAAGTCTTGTGGTGCGCTAAATTCACATATTCTAATTCTATACCCTAGATAAGGAGTCTCAATGACCTGGGTTGACAGGGAGGGATTATAGACAAAGAAGGTATTACATGCCATTGGTCTTAATCTTTAATAGCTTAATGAAAATTATAAAGATGCGCTACTTATATGGGTGCTAGAACCTACACCTATGAAAGAACAGTGGATCGCAATGTTCACTGGGACATTGTTTACTCGGCCACAGCTTATGTGCCGAGCACTCACAAGGCAGTACAAGTATATTCAAACTTATAATTCAGCACATTGTTGATATGAGGGATGTGTAAGCAGTAATGAAACTTGGCGTTCACTTCTCATCTTGTGCTAACTGTTGGTGTCTATGAGACGGGTCTGATATGTTTCACTCATTAGGAATTGTAAACTATCATATACTAACATCATAGACTTTGAATGGATGTCTGAATCTTGCATTGCCTGTGGCAAATGATGTCAATTATGTGCACAGCTTTACGCTTCTCTATTAAAATAATGATATATTTTCTTGGATATATGGGTTAATTTTGTTACTGTAGTATATAATTCAACAGCTGGCAGACTAACAGAGTAACTCAATACTTGAATGATATTGCATTTCTTTCTCTGTATCCTCAACGCCTTTTTTTTTGTTTTTCACTAACACAACAGAACTGCACATGCAAAAGCACAGATACAGGTAAAAATACACATGAGCACACAATACAGCAGGGATGAAGATGTCCGGTAAGGAATGCAAAGGCGATTAAGATTCTTTCCTAATGTACCGGTTCTCTTCTCCTTGTCGGGATTTCAGGGATGGCTCAATGATATAGAGTTTGTGCTGAGGGCGCTTGAAGAGTTTGTGTGAACTTTTTCCTTTTCCATTTTCAGGTAAGCATCAGAAAGCCAGATATACATATACATGTTTGTAATTCCATTTTTTTACTCCGTTCGTCCAGAAATATAAGCATTTCTGGGTTTGGTCAAAGTCAAACTTTTCAGTTTTGACCAACTATATTTACAGCAAATAAGTTATTTTTAATAGAAAGAGTCATGCGTTGTGATAGTTGAATTCATTATGAATCTAGTAACATCAGTTTTATGATCTCAATCTTAATGATTTTTTCACTATTTACAGTCAAAGTTGAAAATATTTTGACTTTGACTAAACCCAGAAATGCTTATATTTCTGGACGGATGGAGTAGTAATCCGAAATTTAATCATCTTCTTATATCCTAATTGTATATCTGACTTTCATGCTTTCATTTTGCTACTTATTTATTCTATTGGACTGCACATAAATAGTCTTTAACGGTCAAAACTGTACAATAGTGAAACTTGCTTCACTGAATTTTCATGATGTGTAGTTTGGCTACTACTGTTGTACTTCTCAGAAGTCAAGGAGTAAGACATCATGCAAGGTTTGTATGCCGTATAGTCATTTGATGTGTTGTTTCTATCATGCAAGAAAACCGGTGCCAACTGCTGTTAGTCTTGTCTTCTTTGAGAGCCTGGAGATATGGCCACTAGGGGAGCTTGGAGACAACTTCCAGGTTCGGCAACTGGTGCCGTGGTGCGTGAAAGTATTAATGGACTGGATAATGTTATATACCCCATTTATTGCTTAACTTTACAAGCAAACCACAGGAGACAAATTGCCCTCTTGTATGCTATCACAATCCTGTCACTATTGGCACATCAGAGCGATTTGTCACCCAACATGGTGTGGCATTTGAAACATGCTTTACTTTCGGCACTTCAATATTATATCATGTTTATTTCATTGTGCCTGTGACAAAATGCTTAAGGAGTCAGTAGGATAGGGATTGACCTTGTTCATTCCTGTTTATGTGTTCTAGACACAATAGTTGCAAACTCCACATGAACTTTCTACTTCATATGTGCCATGATGCAATGAGGACAGCATGTCTTCTCCGTTAAACTGGTGCTACCTAACTATTGTAATACGAACACTAGATTTGTGTTTCAGATTACAACGGGGCTTAATACAGCTTTATCACACAAGACAAGCAATTTTACAGGGTGAGCCTTGAACGGTTGAGCCTACATATGAACTATCTTAAATGGCTAATGCTCAAACTGTTTAGAATTGTTAAGCACAATACCTATGGCATTAAAATGGTAGCCTAATTTACAAAATAGCCTGTGTATTTCAACACATCTCGAATAAGCCGGTTCATCTTGTTAGATTTAATCTCTACAGTTAAAAAGATAGGCATCACCCCGGAAGAATGGACCAGCTTCAGTTTTGACTCGTTCCTAGTGATTGAAAATTAGCCACCGTCTTAGCAATTTGCTGTTCTTCTAGGAGCCGCTCCAATCTGGAACAATGAAAATTATATTAAAATTAAGGAACCTTGGCTCAGCTTTGGGTAATCAAACTTGTGACTGAAATCTTTTCTGAACAGAATATAGATTTGGACAGAACCCTCAGCCTTGTGCTTACCAGGCCATGGGAAGTTCTGAGCTCCTCAGAACCCTCAGCCTTTTAGCAGTTGATACAAATTCACTGCAAGATTAATGGGTAAAGAGTTTAGATCGTGTAACAAAAACAGTTGTTTCTTTTATACTTGCAAAACAATAATAATATACGGTGCCTCAAAAGTTTAGTGAAAAGATGATGAATTCTATTCAGGTATAAAATCCTGGTAAATTGTTAAGATGCGGTTAAGTTGTACATGGCAAAGTAATAAGCAAGCTTACTTCCATGGCACATCCCCAACCAGCATCCTATCTCCTTCATTGTCTTCATAAACTAGAGTATATTCACCAGATCCATCCAATAATTGAGAAAATATTTTGTCGCCTTCTCTGTTTTGTGCACTTTCAGCACTAGATGTATCCTTTTGAGCTGCAACTTAGGCAACAAAATTATAGATGGAAAAATAGATGCAACCTGGTGGTTTGGGTGCACGAATCGACACCAAAAAGAATTGTACGACTTTTGCTTGAGCTGAAGGTTGACATGTACCTTCAAGAAAACCATGGAAAAGCTCTTTAACAGCCACAGATAACCTCTCATAGCTGTCACAGGCTGCAAGGTCTACTTTCCTTCCAATAGGGATCCCATCCATGTTGATTTTTACGAGAGGACTCTTCTTGCAGGTGAGTTTCACCTTCGTGCTAGTTTCGCCATTTTGTGGTTCAGGGGGATGTTTGGATGAACTGCTGTTAGCAAGGTTTCTCCTGAAGGATCGAATTGGAGGCCAACCTACCACTGGAGTTGAAGCCCCTCTACATCAAATTAGAGCACTGGTGAGTTATTTTGTGAACTAACGTAGCTGAATTTTTCAATAGTAGCTATACATGTCGTATGCAGTAGTTAATGTTAATTCCTTTTTTTATTTGGAATTGTGCTGACAATAATACCATGATGAATTGATGAACATATACCAAAATTCTTTTTATTTTTATTTTCTAAAAAAACTGAGAAAACGAATAAAACCACAGGAAGGATACTGATTTCAAAAAGTAATTGAAGACTTTGAGTAAAAAGCGGACCTTCTTTTCTTATAAGGTGCTGCTATTATTTGACCAAGTGAAGCGTACTTTTTTAAACTGAGAATTTAAGGCCTTAGAAGCGCTCGGTTGTTTTGACCAAGTACCGTTAAACTTACTGTCCTATTAATTGCATGTCACATTCAATTCAGAATGTCCAGAGGAAAGGACAGTGCAATTACTGGAAAGCGTGAGAGAACAATGATAGTATGTTAATGTAATTCTTAGTCAGTGCAGTGTATGCGGAAATAAACGAGAACATCATCCTTATCTGAGAACAGAAGGGATAGCAAAAGCGCCTCCCGTGGCTATCGTTACCTTCCCTGGGCTTGTGATCTGTTGCCGCTGTTGCGCACAGATGGAGCAGTAGGGGCATGTGAAGACGGTGGTGTGCAGCATCCCTTCTTTCTCTCACTCGCAGCTGCCATCTTTTCCTCCAGTGCTAGTTCATCCCCACATCTCGCACTCGGCTGCTGCTTCTGCTCGTTACGACCTTTGGACAACAGAACAAAAGAGTATTTTTGTTCAGTAGTTCTATTGTTGTTTCCTGCTTCGGATTATTAGTAAACAAGAGCTCAAGATCAGTACTGAAAAGCTGCTACTTACCTTCTGTTTTGGGCTCAACAGTGTCCAAAAATCCCCTCTTTGTCCCAGTTGTCGTCGTGCTGGGGGCAGCTTTTGAAGGTTTAGGGAAGTAGCCAAGAGAGAGAGCCGGGCTCTCTTGCTGTAGCCCTTCATCTCTTGACACTGCTTTGATCTCGTCTTCTATGAGACCAGGAAGGCCGAGTTTTAGCTCTAGCTTCCTGTCCTCCTCGCTCCCAAAGCCTGCGTTTCTTGATCTCCCTGGGCCTTGTGCATCTCTTGCCTTCCATTCTCTCTCATCTGGGATTAGATCTAGCAGCTGAGGAAGGGCTTCGCTCTTTTCAGAGTCTTCCATAGGACCTGTTCACCCGTGAGCTTACTCAGAACTTGAGGCTTCAAGAGTCCAAATAAATATGCCGCCTAGGATGATAAATTATTAGTGTGTGACGGTAATGAAAAAGGTGTCCAGCTGCTAGAAAGTTTTCCACTCAACTTAAGCAGGAAAAGTGGGTAACGTGACATAAAAACAAAAGAAAGCATATGCTGAGTTCAAAGCGAACATCCAGAAGACAAAGCACGGGAAAAGGGGACTTTTAGGATCAGATGAACTCACTTCAGGCAAGGAAAATGGAACATGGAGCTTTGCTTGTTTCAGCAACAAGACAGCAGCACTACTGAGTCTTGTTTGAAACGGAACCTACTCTCAGCAAGTCATTTTTAGGAGAAGGGGAAGCGCATAATACATCTTTTCATCCGAGCATGGATTCAAAAAGAGTCAATCACGTATGAAACCAGGTCACATCCAACCATTTCAGGCAAGGTAACAACAACCGGCAACTTCTAAAACCAGTAAAAGCAGCAGAAACACTTTAGTTCAGCCAAAAGCTACTATCGATTCGCGGAGAAATCGTCAGGAGATGAGAACAGGTGCAAACCTTAGCCTCCAGAACCCAGGTGCGAAGCGGCCAGATGGAGAGGCTAGCTCGAGCAGTCGAGCTTGCGGAATTGCACCTAGGCTTTTGTACTGCGAGCCCGGTTGCCTCGAGCTGCTTGCGCGATGTTGTTTTCTAGGCTTTCTTGTTTTGTCCGATACAGCTCTCCTTTTTATCCAGCACGCTTTTGCCTCTGAGTCCCGGAGAACATGCGCTTTGGTGACTAGGTGTGCCCGTGTATGGCTTGGAGGCCGCACGTGACATATTTGCAGATTCCTTTATACAGAGGAGGATGGATTTGTCACGCAAGTGTGCATGTTTTTGTGCTCATGTCTTCTTCTCTTGTGCGTCTAGCAGGCTCGGGCGGTCGCAGCTGATGTTGTGGGCGTCGTGCGTCGAGGACAGGGGCAGGAGAGCACGCTTATCCGAGCAAGTGGTGATGGGCGCCTCCTTGGCATACGCAGGTACACACATCTGTGTGGTGTGGTGGTCGTCCGCCGGAAGGGAGGTGGTGGCGTATGGAATGGTTCCGCCTATCTCGTACGCCGGCCACACGGGACCACCGTGGCTGAGAGCTACAGGAACAGGATAGCCGTCTCTGTTACTGTCGTTGATCC
>JAAXCT010002899.1:0-52047 GCA_012490785.1 Eragrostis nindensis
GTCCCTCTACGCGGGAGTGCATCTTTGGAAACTGCAGGGTGTCGATCACGAGGTATACTCACTGGTTCTGGTTTTGGAGGCCTTTTTGTGAGACCCTGAAATGGCAGCTCTAGAGTCTGAAGACCTCGCATCAAATTGGACACATAACACTAACATTGCGGGGCTTTAATTTAGTACTACCTCCGTTTTTGTTTTGATGTTGTTCAGACACAAAAGTTGTGCAAATTTGCACTAAACACCATGTCCTAACGACATCAAAATGAAAATGGAGGGAGTATACATCTCTTGCAGAAGCAGAAGTTGGCAAGTGCTACGATCATCAGTATACAAGTATTCTAGTCTGACGTATTCTTACCCCTTGAAAATAGCACTTATCAACACGATGAGACATGATTCGTTGACGCTGGTTCGTCATATCCATGCGCGTAGTTTGCTCGTGGGATATCCACTCCATATAGTCCCGTCTTCGTAGAAGGTTTGCAGCTTGAGATCCTGAATAGCAATGTCAGCGAAGAGCTCCTCTGCCTATGGACACCGATTACAGAAGGTACGAGAAAAAGTTCAGGTTAATCTAATAGGCTTCCATCACAACAGCTATGTCAGGCATGCTAAATGTGTTAAAACTGTTGTACTACATTGTGTTTTCAAAAAGAGCAGGAGCGCTGATAGAAGAGCAAAAATTGCATCCTAATTTAATGGTATAGAAACCAGTAAATAAGAACGAAGAGAGCAAAAGCCTTCAAAGACAAAGGGTCCAACTGCTATCTGCAAATGAGTTCGAATCACTGCCATGGTTGATTAGCTATTGGCTGGAACCTGGAACGATTGCTAATTGAGCTCGAAGACTACTAGGCGACATGATCCAGCAGGCGGTGCTTTCATTCTGCCGTATTGTGAGCTACATTGTTGCTCTTTTTCCTCTTCTTGCTCGTGTCAAGGTATTGATCCAGTGCCAGTAGTATCCCCAGAGCCTCTTCATTCCCGAGATGCCCCATTTCTTAGCCAGACCTTACGAGCCCTCTTCATAATCAGCTTCTGCTTCTTCAACTTGGTCTTGAGTCTTGGACTGCGCAAAACATGCTTGCTTCCTTCAGTCTCGGTCTTCTGCTGTTCCTCCGAGAGAAGGATAAAAAGGGATTATGTGAATGGTTTGTTGTTTGATCCTACACGATTTGGCATTCTACTTCTGAATAAAAGTAAGTTGAACATATGAAGCTGACTGTAAGCTATAAGAAACAAGGACATACATAAGTGGTCGCAGTATAGTACCTGATGGTCCTTTGAGCCCTCCTGTAATTATGCACTGAATTCACTTGCAAGCAGTTCGGGCCAGACTGATCTGTTGCAAGTGCTTATGGTCGACAAGACTTTGTTCCGCGCCGTGTCGACACGAAGCAAGTAGCGGGCTTTGTGCACGAGCTGCCACGAAACTTGCCCCCAATGATCAACATTTTCGACACTGTCGTAGTCGGTCATGACGAAACAGAGGACGTCATCTTCGTCCACGCTGAGGACGGGGGTCGTCGGCGTGAGCCGCGGCAGGCCCGAGTCGCGGAAGCTCTCGCTGTCCCAGAGGTCTCCGACGCGCAGCGCAGCCGCGGCATCCTCCCGCCACTCCCTGAGGTCCGGCGAGAGCGTCCAGGTCCGCAGCACGATGTCACCGGCGTCGTCGGGAGTGCTCCCGTAGAAGCCGTCCAGGGTGGCGAACTTGATGGCGCCGCGGACGCAGCCCATGGTCCGGAACTCGTGCGGCCGCGGCCGTATTCGGATGGGGTAATCGATTGAACAGCCCGCGGGCAAAGGGACGAATGTGAGCTTGGGCTCTGGCGCTAGCAGGTTGCAGATGATGGCGCCTGATAAGAGATCGACCCAGCAGACGGAAGAGCCCGCGTACGAGAACGTCTTGTCGATGCTGAAGGAGGGGTGATGGTCCCAGTTGAGCAGATCAGAAGGGAGGCGAAGAGATCGCCTCACCCATTGCCCTGCTTCTGCTTGGTTCGGGCTGGCACTGGCAGGCGACCGCCACAGGAAGATATCGGCCTTGCGAAACTCGGATCTTGCTCTGACGAGCTCGGCCAGCACGTACGATCCCTTACCACCGAGGCTGAGGATGGCAGCTCCGCGGCCAAGGCCATGGAACGAGTATGGATCGGGGAGCTGGGGGATCGCGGAGAGCGAGCCGTCGGAGGCGTCGTAGACGAGGTAACACCCGTTCGAAGGGTGGCAGGAGGCGGGTTACCGGGGTGTAGTTGCCGGCGTAGAGGGCGACGAGGGATTTGTCGGTGCTGGAGATAACGCCGCCGTGGATCCTGTCATGGTACGCGAAATTCAGCATGGACAGCTGGGTGATTTCGGGGGGAGCAAGGGCTTGCGGATCGGGCTTCATGGCCTCCAGGTCGGCCGGTAGAGCCGCCCAGCTCTCGTCGAGCGTCTTGGCTCTCTTCGGCCGGTGATCGTCGGTTTTTGTGGCTACCCCGAACTGGAACCACACGATGCGATCCAGCAAGACCCATGGCGGGGCCATTGATCGAGGCGGCGCTGCGGGTGCGGCGATCTTCTTCTAGGGCGAGCAGGGAGAATTGCGGCGATCTTCTTCTAGGCAAACCTTCTCTCCCGATCGAGGCGTAAAAAGAGCGGATGATGATAGATGAGGATCGATCGGCGGCGCGCGGATCGCGCGGGACGGTGGACGTCGGACCATGAGACAACTCACGGCACAACACAGTAACAGCCAGAAATTGGAAAATCGGACCGTCAAAAACTTGAAAATGGTCAAGAAGCTTAGGCCGATAGGCCCAGTTCCGGCGGCGCCACTAGTTGGGCCTGGGTTGGGCCTAGAAGGTTTAGGGTTCGTTCGTCTCCAAAGCGAACGCCCCGCCTCCGCTCCGCTCCTCCCGCCGGCGGAACTCACCGCGCGGCAGTCCTCGGTGTCTGGCCAACACTGCCGCGCGCAAACAACCGGCTGCCGTCCCGCCCTCCTCCGCCGCAGCCGCAACAGGAAGCTCAGCCGCCCCGCTTCTTCCCCGCCGGCGCGCGTTCCCCGGGCTCCTCCGCCTCATCTGCCCTACACCTAGTCCGGCCTCGTGCTGCCCTCGTCGGCAACGGCTCCCGTACTCCGTCCCCTGCCTCCTCCGCCGGCGTCCCGCAGTAAGCTTGCCCCGACGTGGATCGAGCCGCCGCCGCTCCTTGTCGCGACGCCACAGGTACTTGCTCCTGGCCTCCTGGGATCTGAGTCGGGGAACAGAGGAAACGCGGGAGCGCTCGTGAATGCATGTTGACCCGATTAATTCAGGCTTCAGAGAGTCTCTGCCGTAGTGTTGCACCCTACTATGAGTTTAATGGAACATGAACTGCTTTACTATGTAGCTGTGCGAACTCTTTATATCGTGGGAAAAATAGTCTTCGCAATTTTCTTTTACTAAATAGTAGCCGTCGCAAATAATATGAATACCGTGTAACATAGATTGATTGGATATGGAAAGTGATATCTGGCTACTGTGCTGGTATGTGCAGAATTATGGAGACGGAATCTTATGAAATGGATGGGGAAAAGGAGATTTGCCAAGTCAAAGGTGAAGCGATGAGCAACGGCGGCGGCGGGAAAAGCAGCAATCCGGCCAAAGGGTGGCGAGCGGAGGAGGCCATCGCTGGCAATCGCAAGGCGCTCGAGGCTCTCCGGGAGCTCGTGGCTTATCCCTTCCTGTACGCCCGCGAGTCCCGTCTTCTTGGCCTCAAGGTATCATGTCCACTCCTGTTGCGCCTTTACCAGCCTTTGTTATCGTCCGCTATTCCCTTGGGTAATCTATCAATTGGATAATCGCATTTGAGCTTGCGTTTTGCAGTGGCCCAGAGGCTTGCTGCTCCACGGCCCCCCTGGCACTGGAAAGGTGCTGCATTTACATTTGCAATTCAATATCTTAGTTCTGATGCAAACTAGAAGCTTGGAGTTACTGAAATTGGTTTCATTTTACTGGGTGATGTTGACATGCAATTGCTAAACAGTATGCTGATTGTTGTTTCGGCAGACAAGCCTTGTTCAAGCTATTGTTCGAGAATGCAATGCACACCTGACAATGATCAAGTACCATATTTTCTGTGCGGTCTTTCTGTTGAGTGCAAGACAGTTTAGTATACATTGCTGTTTGATTCTGAAGTCTTGTGTGCTGATCTTGGCAGTCCATACTCTGTGCACAAAGCCCATGTTGGAGAGGGTGAAAAGTTCCTGCGTGATGCTTTCTCCGAAGCATATTCACAGGCTGCACATGGTAAACCAGCCCTCATATTCATTGATGAACTTGATTCCATATGTCCACGTCGCAATAATAGGTAAGTTTCTTTATCTGTATGTCGAGAATTAATTTTAGTGGATGGAAACAATGAATCTTAATGTACTTTCACAGGAGAGAAAACCAATCTCGTATTGTTGGACAGCTTCTTACTCTGATGGATGGCAATAGGAAATCATTGAAGACGCTTCCTCACATAGTTGTTGTTGCATCCACCAACAGGTGTGAATATGTCAATTTCTGTTCGTAGATCATTGCCGGCATATTTTAAAGCCCATGTTTAAGTGTCCACCTACTTGGACTTGATTTCTAGTCTGTATAGTGTACCATATAAATTTTGCTGCTGAAATAAATGCATATGTTTCAAAGTCCTTAAATCTTTTCGTGAAGGCTTCTTTTCTGGTAATTGGCTTTCTTCTTGAAAGGGAACACATTGTTATCTCATTAGGGTGGATGCCATTGATCCAGCTTTAAGAAGACCAGGACGTTTTGACTCGGAGATAGAGGTCACTGTTCCTACAGTTGAAGAACGGCTGCAGATTCTCAAGGTAACATAATTAGATACTTTAGTGTTATTTTTCTGTCTATTATTTGATGATTTATTTTGTCTTATTGTGGCACTCTCTTTGTATGGTTGACTATTTAAAGAATTCTCTTCAATGGAAGCACATGTGTGGGTATGGTTTAACTGTAATTTTATGGTTTCAACCACTTGTTCGCATATGTATTGTGCAGTTGTGCCTTAATACTTTTTCAAGGCAGCATATCATAGGCTATATTTCTTGAAACCTTGGACCCATCTTCATGACGTCTTACATAAGGCTTAATGTTATTGGCCTTTATCTTCTTCAGCTTTATACCAAGAATCTACATCTTGATGAAAATGTTGATCTTCAAGTCATTGCTGCATCCTGCAATGGTTATGTCGGAGCTGATTTGCAAGCTTTATGTCGAGAAGCTGCCAAGCTTGCATATCATAGAATGTCAAACTTATCTGAGGGTGACAAAGTACTTAAGCTGCTTGTGGAGGACTGGGAATCTGCTAGATCTCTGGTGAGACCAAGCATGACAAGAGGGGCAGCCAAAGAAATTTCAACTGTTTCATGGGATGATATAGGAGGCTTGATAGATCTAAAGGTAAGATATTCCATGTTTAGGCTTCCTTCTTACGTAAACCAATTTTGATGGTCATATTTCTTTTTATTTAGAAAAAGCTTCAGCAAGCTGTCGAGTGGCCAATCAAGCATTCTGCTGCATTTGCTAGACTTGGGATTTCACCGGTCCGTGGTGTGCTCTTGCATGGTCCACCAGGGTGCTCAAAGACTACCCTTGCAAAGGCTGCAGCTCATGCTGCTCAAGCTTCTTTCTTTTCATTGAGGTTTGTCTGATAAGTGTAGGACTATGTCATATCTGAGACAGATAATAGCTCACTTGGTATTTAAAGCATGTTGGGTAAATGGATTGTTGATTTAACATCTGGTATCCTGAAATCTACATAAGAGTTATATACTATAGGTATTCAGATCAATATAGTCCTCAATGCTCACTAAGGTTTCTTGTAAATTCTGATTACAGTGGTGCAGAACTTTACTCGAAATATGTTGGAGAAGGTGAAGCTCTGTTACGAAGAACATTTCAGAAGGCACGTCTTACTTCTCCAAGCATTATATTTTTTGATGAGGCTGATGCAATTGCCCCCAAAAGGTATACTCCTACACCGAAATCATCTCCTGTAACAGGCACACAAATATTTGAGGTCCTAGATAAGAGAAGCATAATTTTAATGAAAGCGATGTGTTAGAACTGCCATAACTCATAAGAATGGATATGAATTATTGCAAATCATTATTTATAGGAGTAGTGACATTTGCATTGATGCAGTATACATATGTAGAAATTTGAACAGTGTGATGTTAAATCTATTTTTTTGTGAAAATTGTTCCTTGGAAATTCTTTCGGTAGCTTACACCTGCACCTGGACAGTATGTGGGGTAGAATTCATGTGAATTTGGGTTTGTTCGCTTGAAATATTGTTTTTAGCTTTCTGAATACTGAGCGTGACTTTGAATTTTATGACTATATAGCTTACATCTGCACTAGTGTGACCTTAAATTTTTTGAACATATAGCTTACATCTGCACTAGTGTGACCTTAATTTTTTTGACCATATAGCTTACATCTGCACTTGTGTGACCTTGTAGAACTGGTCCTGGTGGGAATTCTGGTGGCAATGCCACAGTTGGTGAAAGACTGTTGTCAACTATGTTGACTGAAATGGATGGTTTAGAACTGGCTACGGTACCTCTTACATTAATAGTTTTTGACGTGATGTTACTGATAAAATCTACATACCTATTCAAATGCTATTCTTCTTTGTTGTAGGGTATTATTGTATTGGCTGCTACGAATCGCCCAAATGCAATTGATGCTGCTCTTCTGCGCCCAGGGCGTTTTGATATGGTCTCTTACTTTTTCTAACGTCTCTTTGTGACTTGTGAGGCATGCACCAATATAGACACAATAATTTTCCATTGACTTGCAGGTTCTGTATGTTCCACCACCAGATGTGGAAGGGCGATATGAGATACTACGCATCCACACAAGGAAAATGAAATTGGGGGAGGATGTAGATCTTTGGAAAATTGCAGAGTGTACTGAGCTATTCACTGGTGCTGATCTTGAAGGCCTTTGCAGGGAAGCTGGAATGGCTGCACTGAGGGAAGATCTCTCTGCAAATTTGATACGGAACACACACTTCCAGGCCGCACGAAATTCATTGAATCCATCTCTTACAAAAGCAGTCGTTGATGAGTACTCAAATGCAGCCATCAATGATTTTTCAACTCGGAGGAAACATTAAGATCTTATTTATTTTCATATGTTGTCCTGATGTAAAAGTTACTTCAGTTCAGTGTAATCTTGCAATGCTACCTGCTTGAGCTGTAAGCTCCTTAAGTTCCTTTTCTGGAATGGAATATATATGATTTGCTATTTTGCCTTTGTTGTCTAAACATATAAGATAATTGGTTTCATGTGATTCATGTTCATCTTCTTTAGTACAGATACCCTGTCATACGCCTACCAGAGGCTGACAGGCTCATAGTGTAGCAGCATTGCTGTGAGGTCATGCAAGATTCAGAACAAGATCACGAAGGGATGTTTCGTTAAAAAAGAAAAAACTACACCACTATTTTCAGTCAACCTCAATACTGGTAAATCAACAAAAGCTGTGTTTATCTCAGTCCCAGGTGCTGCTCAATAAAATACTTTACAAGAGAACATTTCAGAGGGGACTTGTAGTATAGCAACTCTTATACATCTCCGTTTCTGTACACTAAGAATGCGCTGGTCTTGCAGTAGCGGCATGCTAGTGCCTTCCCACTGGAGGTTGGTGGGGTGAAAGCCAACTGGGAGAGCCCCAACGTCTGGCCTTCGCAGAAGCTTTTCCTGCAGGTGATCAGCGGAAGTGGCAACATCAGCAGTGAAGAGCTCGGAAGAAAACGGCTTGTTGAGCAAACATACAATCAGTAATACTTGAACCGTGTCTTCAGTTACAGAAGCTTTGTAAGGTTTTATATAATCTGATAAAAGAAACTTCATCTTTGTGCGAATTGACACAAGTAGTGCATGGTAAAAATGACGAGTTACCAAGCCAAGAAGTATGCGAAATGCAGTAATTCCAAAGCAAACCATGTAGAATGTGGAATCAACCTTCAAATTACCTTGCAACGTCCATTAATTTTGAGCCAATTCGTTTTCTTCGGCGTGATGGTACTACCCAGATGGCTCGAAATCCACAAATTGCCGGAACAGCTTCCTCTTCACAAATTATAACACCAGTATCCCGACACTCTTCTTTGTTCTTGACATTATGACCATGACGTCTTAATATTTCCCTCTTGAAACTAATCTTTCCAAACTCTAGTGTATGATCTGTTTTTTCTGATTTGATATTATTAGCTGGAAAATCACTAGAGCTTTCTTCTGAAGAGCATGGGATAACCTTATGCGCTGTTTTTATTGGTTCAGTGACAAGGCAGCCCACTATCCTCTGGCAAGATATGTACAGATAAACCTATACAATAACGATGATTTTGATTTATTACCAGGTAATAAAAATGCAATAGAGATTGTAAAATGGTAACTAAGACTATAATTTTACCCTGCAAAGCTTATGAAGGAGCTGCCCTTCGCCAAATCCCAGCTCCTTCTCCATCACTTGGATCACCTCTTGGACCTGCCATATAAAAACATGGCATTACATGACTTAAAACACAAATCAATTCGACTCACATAGGATTCATAAAGTTATGGAATAGAGTCATTTACTAGCATCGGCCAATATGCAGATAGATTACATTAGCTGTAATGTAATCACACAACCGTTTACAGTCTGCATTTCTTCAGAAAAGTGGTGCGTTTTAACATTTCAACATGACGAGGAATTGGCTCGGGAAGATTATACCTTACTGTTTCGCATATAAGAGTTCTCATCGGTCACAAGAATCACCCGGTCACCGCCCTCAGACTTTGCAATTACAGTTTCATTGCGCCATCCCTGCATCAGCTCATAGGTTAGATGCCGACAACACACTGCAACAAACAAGAACACAGATTAACGTGAGTAACAGCAATACCTTGAACGGCACGCCCTCGAAGTAGCTCTTGTGATACGCCTTGTGCACCTTCTCGTCGTCGTCGTTCCCGCGGGCGTACATCATCCCGCAGACGGAGCACGTGTGGAGGAGGAAATCGGACTGCCCCAGCTCCAGATGGAACTGCGCGTAGGTCCTCTTCTTGCTGCGGAGCTCACCGCCGGAGCAGTTCTTGGGCCGCAGCTTTGCCTCCGCCGCGCCGGCGCTTCCTTGCCCGCGCCCCTCATCACCACTGCCCAAACACACAGAAATGGACGGACCAATTTAGGGTACCAGCTTCAAATCCGCCAACCGAATTCGCCAGTCCGCACCCGAATAAAATGCGAACGAATACACAAATCGTTTGCTGTTCGCGTTCTTGGATCGGACACTACGGAAACTGAGCACATGAATTTTAAGATTTGGTACCAGTAGGGGAAAGAGGACGAACCTGTTCGGATCCGGTTCAGGGGCCTGCCGCTTGAAGAAGGCGCTGATCTTAGGCTGCATCGCCTCGCCGCACCTTCTTGCAGTTTCTAGTCTCCCCTTCCGCTCTGTGCTGCCGTACAGGGGGGAGGAGGCGGCGGCGGCGACCGGCGGGAGGCGGCGCTTTGGGCGTTTGGGAGGAGGCGCAGATGGACAGTGACGAAATCGCGCGGGTTTCCAAAAAGTTTTTTTTTTTGAGGTGAAAAAAAAAAAGTTGACGTGGGATTCCAAAAAGTTGACGTGGGATTCGGCGCCAAAACGACTGCCCCAAATTTGAGTGGAATCCCAACGGGTCAAATCTTTTGGATCTGGGCATGATACACAAGATTTTACATAAATCATAAATGCGAAATTTGTGTCGCATTTTGAAAAGTATATCTTCATGATATTCACTGCTATTTAAAACATCATATATTTAGAAGTTTCTAAGGGATGTATTGCTAACCATCTAGAATTTTTTTCAGTAAGGTTACATAAGGAAAACATTCACTCCCCTATTGCAAATATAGGTATTTTTTGTATTCTCAAAACATAAAAATACCAATCATTCTCACTAGATAAAAGGATTCGAAACTAAATAACGAGTGAATTGATTTCTTTTATTTTCATGCACATAGTTAACTGTTTTATAGGTTTCCATAAAACATATAAATCAAATACGTGGATATTTGACAGATAAGTCGTGCTACTAATTTCTTGTCCAAATATTTGAAGGGGCATTTGCGTTTCTACCCCTGGTTTGCATCTCAATTGCGAATTTACCCCTGGTTTTGAAGAAAACTAGAGGTAAGTAGGGGTAAGTTTTTGCTTCAGTTTGAAAAATCAGAGGTAAAATCGCAAAGTTGAAAAATGAGAGGTAAAATCACAATTGGCTTCGAAACCAGGGGTAAAACACCAAATTCCCATATTTGAAATACAAGATGATGCCCACTGCAAGGAGAGAGTAGCCATTTAAACATGTAACAATCTAATATGGACATTGTAAACTTCTCTTCTCTGCTTAATGAAAAGGCAGCGCTCCTGCCTCGTTTTTCAAAAAAAAAAAACACTTTTGCCTTGTCAGTGCCACATGATATAATATGATAAAAACACATACACCGATAATATCTTGCAGTCTTTGTCATTAACTTGGATTTTACCGATGGACCTAAAAACATAAGAGTAGACGTCATCCCTGACCTGTGAAAATTTGTTGGTCCAAGTTACATATATTTCTAAAACGTTACAATCAGATTAAACTTCCCTTACAAAAAAAAAACAATTGGATTAAACCTTTGAAATCAAACATCCGTAGCTCAAATTTGTCTCTCAATTTTAAATTCATCCCTAATCCAAGTTAGTCCCTCAAAACCATATAGTCTTGGAAAGAAAAAAAAAACTCGACCTGCGGGGGGTACGACGGACCCCGGGCATTTTGTTAAGAAGAACGATCTTCTCACACAGATCGAGAAAACCCTCGAAGCCTCCTCCGCACAGCTCTTGAAAACTTGGAAAGAACAAGGCCCAAATACTTCGAGAAATGATTTATACATGTTTTGTCCTTTTCATTTGAAAAATAGAGAACCTGATGCGTTATAAGCAAAGAACATATTTCAATCCCAATACATTTTTATTGACATATACGGTAGCATATAGCGGCAGAGCCGTATCAGCAAGTAAATAGCTTACGCAAATAGCTTACTTAATATGAGAAAAGGAGCTTATCTTTTCCAAGTCGTGAGTTCACTTCATCTCCAATCCTCATCCTCTCTATTCGTGGTGATCTATGTGTTTGACCTCCCAAATCTCACATTTTATGTCTAAACACAGTCCGGGAATCTCCAACAACACGAGCAACTGGGTCCAGTAAAGTCAACCCTGACTAGACTTGGAATAAACACAGTAGTAGCACATTTCGGCGGGATTGAATATGTTGGCCTCGTGCGTTTCGCCTTGTGCTTAAGTGTTCACCGAGGAAATCTATGCATCTCACCGACCTCTCGCTGCAAGCATCCCCGCGACCTGCATTTTTTGAGCGCGGATCTCGGCGAGCAGCGGCGTCTCTCTAGATCCCCAAGAAACCAGCTGCTCACTCGCCTCGCCAAATGGAGCCCGTCGGCGAAGACGGTGCCCAACGGCTCCAGGAAACCGGCGGCGACAGCGGCGGCAATGGCCAGTGCTCAGTGGCCTCCTCCCGCTGCGGTTGGCTGGGGCGGCTGTCCCGCGAGCTGCACTGGAGCTTCGTGCTCGCCGTCTTCGCCGTGTACGGCACCTGCCAGGGCGTCGGCGACGCCCTCAAAGGCGTCGCCGCGGGGTACTATTGGAAGGACGTGCAGCGCGTTCAGCCGTCGGCGGCGCAGTTCTACCAGGGCGTCACGAGCGTTCCCTGGATCGTCAAGCCCATCTGGGGGCTGCTCACCGACGTCGTCGCCGTGGCCGGCTACCGCCGCCGCCCTTACCTCGTTCTTGCAGGTCAAAAGGACTGAACTTTCTTGGTTCCGTGATTCGATGATATAGGCAAGGTCAACGCTCATGTTTCATCGTCTTGTGATAATGCAGGCGCCATGGGCGTTTCTTCTATGCTCATGCTGTCTCTGCACAGCGAATTGGGGATCATACCAGCATTGCTGGCGCTGACGGCGCAAAGCACCGGAGCCGCGATAGCCGACGTGACAGTGGACGCCCTGGTTGCTCAAAAGAGCATCACCCATCCGCCCCTTGCCTCCGATATGCAGAGCATGTGTGGGTTTAGCTCCTCTGTTGGGGCATTGCTTGGGTTCTCCATAAGCGGCCTACTGGTCCACTCCATGGGTGCTGGGGTATGATCTTTCTGCTCTTGTTTCTCATACTACAATCCAGTTACCCAAACACCAAATGAGATGTTAACTTGTTGGTGTTGTTTAAAGGGGGCTCTTGGCCTGTTAAGTATCCCATCTGCACTGGTGTTCGCGGCAGGGATTCTACTAGAGGAAAGCCGTGCTACGGATTTTGATTACAAGCAGGTCAGACAAAAGTACCAACCATTCTGTTCAGTTGAACTGGTGAATGCAGCCATGGACAGTAATGCCACTGACGTCCTATTGATATTGAATTCAGGTCCACAAGAAATTCTACAAAGCGATTCAGTCCATGGGTACAACACTGAAGTGTCCAGAGGTCTGGCGGCCATGTGTATACATGTATCTTTCTCTCAATCTTAGCCTGGATATTCAAGGAGGGGTGTTCTACTGGTACACAGACCCGGATGCTGGACCGGCTTTTTCTGAGGTATGTCATATGAGCGATGACTGTATAGGATCAGCTAACCTCATTTTGTTTCAGTTGAACACATTTTGTTGAGAGCCTCATACCATTCTGATCGTCTGGTGAAATCCTCATCCAGAGAGGCGGCAAGATGCCATTGTTCAGGCGACTAGCCTTTTATAGTTGTTTAAGTAGCCAAACATGGTGTCTGATATTATCTGCTTATGGCAGGCCGACACAAATTCAAATTTAACTCATGAAATTGATAAAATGGACTGGCAAATTGCTGAAACATTTTCAATGTGCTATTTGGACAATTTTGAAAATTCATTCTCAACTTACCGAACATTTGCTTTTGTGCAGGGTTTTATTGGTCTTATCTATTCAATTGGTTCAGTTGGTTCAATACTTGGAGTTTTACTGTACCAAAGTGCCCTCAAGGACTATCCTTTCCGCAGCATGCTTTTATGGAGTCAAGTGTTGTCATGTCTTTCAGGAATGCTCGATCTGGTGCTAGTGACCCGGTTAAACCTGAAGATTGGCATACCTGATTACTTCTTTGCGGTGATTGATAACAGCATTTCTCAAATGTTTGCTCAACTCAAGTGGTTACCGCTTCTTGTTCTTAGTTCTAAGCTGTGTCCTCAAGGCATCGAAGGAACATTTTATGCGCTAATCATGTCGATACAAAATGCTGGGTCGCTTATGTCTGCGTGGTGGGGTGGGCTGCTACTGCACATGCTGAATGTGACTCGAACAGAGTTCAGTAACCTTTGGATAGCCGTATTGATCAGGAACATTTCACGGCTTGTTCCTAATGCTGTTGTTTCTTGTTCCTCAAAGCGATCATAATTCAGAGCTCCTTCCCCATGAGATGCTTGAAGGTGGCGAATCTACAGAAGCTCTGAATGCAGAATCAGATAGTGTTGGATTTACCATCGCTGTTGCTGATGATTCTAGCTGTATTTCCTCCAGTGTGATGGCTAAATGAAGGGGTTAAAGAGTTAGATATAGGAACTGACGATGTCGAACTGATCCCACTAGTGAACAGAGTTGACTGAGAATAAGGCTGATTCATTTTGTACGTAAATGTTATTGAATAGAAAGAAAGCAAAAGGTAACTGATGTATCATCTGACGGTGAAAGGGGAGATTGCATTTACAGAGGCGACACCATTCGTGCTCAAGAGTTGAAAGCTGCCTGTGAGTCATTTCTTCTTTGGAGGCCATACACAGGGCGATCATAGTTTCTTGTTGTAGATCACTCTTTCTTTTGGAAGGATTCAGTGTTCGGAACAGAAGTTATTTGCCCACGAAAAAAAAAA
Source organism: Eragrostis nindensis (assembly GCA_012490785.1). Lineage (NCBI taxonomy): Eukaryota > Viridiplantae > Streptophyta > Magnoliopsida > Poales > Poaceae > Eragrostis > Eragrostis nindensis. Next base: position 13,953 of record JAAXCT010002899.1, read on the forward strand.
TCGAGTTGCAATCGAGATTTCTTTTTATGGAATTTTCCAATCATTGTTAGGATTTGCCTGTTAGTTTTTGAAACACAATCAAAAAGAAGATTTTAGACACTCATTAATTTAGGACCACCGTAAATTCATGGCAGATATCATATCTCGGCTACACAAAACATGTCCCAGATAATTCTCAGCAGCCCCAAACGTATTACGCCACTATCTTTGCTGCCCAAACCTACCAACTCTTGTGCTGGATGGTTTTATCCACGGACGTCATAGGATAAGTTGTGTTTGCCATTTCTGATTTGACTCTCAAAACGCAAAGGAACTGAAGTCACGCCAGCTATATTGTACTACCTCTATTTTGAAATAATTACAAAGTATAATCCCAAATATGCATCTGAACGAATATTTATCCAAATGCATAGTTAGATCTGAAACGAGGGTAGTGAATATATTGCTGGTCACTACTAAAAAACAATCTAAAATTAAGGAGAAAAAATAGCTTCCATTTCCATGCCGTAGCTTCCTCCGCCGCATTCCAAGGTCGTCCTCCGTCTCCGTCCCTCCGACCAACCGAGTTCAGTGGCAGGAGCAGTTTAAGTGAAGTCAAAACCAAACCCCGAGCTCGGATATGCGCCCAGCACCCCTTGCCTTTTGCTCCGCTAGCTGATTGTATCTCACCAACCTCGAGCGGGTAGCAAGCAATCGCCGGCGGGACCTGCATTAGAACGGAGCCAATCCCGGCGGCTCCTATATCCCATCTCAACCAGAGAAGGAAACTGCTCTTCGCAGGCTGTTCAGATGGAGCCCCGTGAAGACGGCGAAGCAGGCGCCGGCGGATATACCGAATGCTGCATCGCCTCCCCTGGCCGCTGGCTGCGGCGGCTCTCGCGCGAGCTGCACTGGAGCTTCGTGCTGGCGGTCGTCGCCGTCTACGGCGCCTGCCAGGGCGCCGGGAACGCCGTCGGCGCCGTCGCCGCGGGGTACTACTGGAAGGACGCGCAGCGCGTGCAGCCGTCGGCGGCCCAGTTCTACCAGGGCCTCACGGACGTGCCGTGGGTCGTCAAGCCCCTCTGGGGCCTGCTCACCGACGTCGTACCCGTGGCCGGCTTCCGCCGCCGCCCGTACTTCGTCCTCGCAGGTCAAAGATCTGAAACTTTCTTGGTTCCCTCGCATTGGTGGACCCAGCGCGTGATGTATGCGATTATGCAGGCGTGATTGGTGTGTCGTCTATGCTCACGCTTTCTCTGCACCGCGACCTGGGGATCGTGCCGGCCTTGATGGCACTGACGGCGCAGAGCGCTGGCGCCGCCATAGCCGACGTGACGGTGGACGCCCTGGTTGCACAGAACAGCATCACGCACCCGCCCCTTGCTGCCGACATGCAAAGCCTGTGTGGGTTTAGCTCCTCTGTTGGGGCATTGCTTGGATTCTCCATCAGCGGCCTGCTTGTTCAGTCAATGGGATCACAGGTTTGAACCTCTGATCGATGATCGTGTTCCTATTTCCCATACAATCAAAATATGCAGTGTGTGAAATTCTGAATGTCTTTGTAAAAGGTTATCTGTTGTTAATGTTGTTCAAAGGGTGCTCTGGGCTATTAAGTATCCCCTCTGCATTGGTACTTCAGCTGGGATTCTGCTGAAGGAGAGCCGTGCTAGAGATTTCGATTACAACCAGGTCAGAGAAAACTCCAACCCTTCTGTTTGATTGAATTGTTGAATGCGGCACTGAACAATAATGCAATTAGGTGTTGCTGAATTCAGATTCACAAGAAGTTCTACAAAGCACTTAAGTCCATGGGGACAACACTCAGATGCCCTGAGGTCTGGCGGCCATGCGTATATATTTTTGTTTCTCTCAATCTAAGCCTTGATATTCAGGGAGGAATGTTCTACTGGTACACAGACCCAGTTGTTGGACCTGCATTTTCCGAGGTATGACAGTGTTAAATCTGCATATATAGTGGATGCTTCATCCAAATCCATTTGCTAATCCACTAAAATCTGATGTTATTCCCAATCTGTGTTATTCATCTGTTGAAAGACCAATCTTTAGGCCGCAAGATGCTACCTTGAGGCAAGATACTTTAGGTAATTTGTTGTTGAAGTAGACGAACATGTTTTTTTTTTTGCATTATCAACTACAAGAAGACAATATGATTTCTTTTATCAGTGAGATTAACAAAAATGGACTGCCAATTAGCTCCAATATTCCCATTATCAACTACAAGCAGACAATTTTGTTTTGTAGGCTTGTAGCACCCAAAGGGACTTTTTGTTGTTTCCTTTCTCTGTTATGGTCAGTCTTTGTTGTCTTTTTTGTGAAAGGGTCAGCTTTTGTTGGGGAAGGAACTAATGGAACATTTGCTTTGGCACAGGGGTTTATTGGTCTCATCTATTCAATTGGTTCAGTTGGTTCATTACTTGGAGTTTTACTGTACCAAGTTTCCTTAAAGGACTATCCGTTCCGCAGCATGCTTCTGTGGGGTCAAGTGCTATCAAGTCTGGTAGGAATGCTTGATCTGGTATTGGTGACCCGACTAAACCTGAAAATTGGCATGCCTGATTATTTCTTTGCGGTGATTGATAACAGCATTTCTCAAATGGTTGGTAGACTCCAATGGTTGCCACTTCTTGTGCTTTGCTCTAAGCTTTGTCCACCCGGCATTGAAGGAACATTTTACGCCCTACTCATGTCTATACAAAACGCCGGGTTGCTTATGTCTGCTTGGTGGGGTGGCCTGCTGCTGCAGATGCTGAATGTGACTCGGACGGAGTTCAGTAACCTGTGGGTTGTTGTCCTGATCAGAAATATTTCAAGAGTTCTTCCGTTGATGTTATTGTTTCTTATTCCTCGAAGCGATCAGAGTTCAACACTACTTCCTCCAGAGATGCTTGAAGATAGTGAATCTACCGAGACTATGAAATCAGGATCAGACAGTGTTGAATTCTCCGTTGCGGGTGATAATAGCTGTCTTTCGTCCAATGCGGTTGCTGATAATGAACAAACTGAAGCGTTTGATGCTGCAGATGCTGTTATAGAAATGATCCCGCTTGTGCACAAGAGTTGAACAGCCAACAGAACTGATTCGTGATGCATTTTCTTTAGGCAGAATGGCAGATTCACGATGCGTTCATCACTGCTAGCATTCTGATTCTGCTTCTTCTCCTTTGATTTTGATTGAAGATGGGGAAGACATTTTCACCACGATCTGGTCAATGAAAGGGTTGAAATCAAAGTTGAAGTAGTATTACAGAGATACCGCAAGTGCAAGAGTGACTGAGCATACGTGCGCAACACGTGTACTGACTTGGGTCTTCAAAAAAGTGTGGACGGAGTGAGTTAGTTGTTTTTTGTTTCGTCCCCCCCCTTTTTCCCCGCCCCAGGCCCCCGCCCCCTCTTTTTCCCCTTTTTTTTTGACCGCACAAGCGGACGAAAAGGAGAAAGAATGCATTCCTTTTCTTTATTTTTTCACAAGGAGAGAATGCATTCTTGTATTCGTGAACAATTATAATTAAGTGCAGTTCTGTTCCTATAATTAAATTGCTGTGGAACTGAACTCTTTTAAGAGCTATTTTGGAAACAGGGGGCGACATTTCCGGGCCACCTTTTTGGGAAAAGCGGAGACGGATTCTTCGTCCTTGTTTTCACTTATAAATGTTACTACCTCCTTTTGGAGAATGTTGATGCTAGGACACATGGTCATAGTTCAAATCTGAACTGGAGATGTGCCAACCGCTAGAGCTGCTTCTCTACGCCGCGCCCTTCCCTTCCAGTTCCAGCCGCTGCGTACCAACTGTCGCGAGGTGCGCCATATTTTGATCCGGAAATACCATGCGCGGGCGCACAGCAACTTGATATTATTTGCGGCAAGCACTCAACGCGACGTGCCTGGACCTGAGCCATACAGAAGCCTACAGGCCTTGATTCATCTGCTTTTGTAACCACGAAAAGTTCCTGCATCGAATTGAAACTTATTCCCCGATCTCAACTCATGTACCCAGCATTCCAGCAAGAAGTAAAGGAATTATAGCTGACCCGATTCGGGTCATTCATCATCCCGTCCAAAGAGCTAGATTCAGAGATCCGGTGCTTCTGTTCACACGCATACAGGCGGAGGCAAACTATTCATTACAGCCGAGCCAAGTAACAGTTGAAACCCCATATCGGGCTGTTGGCGATAGCAGAATGGCCACACAAATTTCACATCTACATACCTGAAATTTGCTCAAAGGCTCACACTAACCCAGAACCTGCAGCGGCATACACCTTGTACAGTTTGTAGTCTTGTACTCTTGTGCCCTTTGACGACCGATACCGAGACCCAATGACGATCACGGTCAACTTACCGTTCTGCCAGCCTCTTCAGGTGCTGAAACAACTTCTGCTTTATCCACTGACGGTCGTAAGGCAGGAAAGCATGAAGAGAGTCGTCATAGCTGCAATCATCAAACACACGGCTTGTAATGTTTAACTGTTTTGTTTGTGTTTGTGATTTGATGTTCTGAAAGTCAAACAATTTGTACTCACACAAGAGCGCTTATGTCGGCCAGTCCATCGATGAAATTGTACAGGTCACTGATGTCATAAGTTATGTTGCTGACCATCGGATTGATGTTCCTGATTTTCCTTTCATAAAGGCCACAAATTCCTGCCATTTCAGAGAAAAACTTGGTCAGTACATTGTGAGTCAAGCACAAAGGACTAATATGAGGAACATAATGCTTTCGTGTGCCATAAGTAATGTGGCAAAGTTCAGGAACTGGAGTCATTCATCGAGAAAAAAACGAAGCTAAGGGTCCATCCATCTTATATTCTTATAAGTGTTGGACAGGGAATGCAAATCGACAATCATACTCATTTTGTCTTACGATCAGTTGAATTTTGAATCCATGTAAAATCAAAACCATACTGTCTTGATTGAAACCCAAGCAAGAAAATTTTCATCACAACAATTTGTTTCCTAAATATCAAAGGTAGCATGTAATGTTCCAACCATTTAAGAATCATTAAGAATAGAAAGTGGTAATCCTAACCAAGTCATTAGATTAGCACTCTGATAAAGTTCAAGTGGATAACCGTCTATATGGAGGAATAGATAAGAATATGTAGCATTTCCAAAGTCAGTAACCGAGTGAAGAAGATGCTTAAAATTTAGCAGGAAACTAGTGAAGAGTCATGATGTAACTATCAAATGTAACACATATGTTAGCAAATAGTGTGAACTACATCCACCAAATGTTAACACATATGAAGAGTGTCATAACCATTAGAAACGCATCAATAAAACAAAATCCTAGAAGCACACTGCATTCTAAATAAGCATGTGAGAAAATACACAGCTGCATACCATCCAGTGCGTGGTTAACTGAATCGAAGTCCATAAATGTCCTCGTCGCTCTGTTTTGCGATGGCTGCATGAGAACAATGGTATGCCTTCCAGCCTGCAAAAGTACCAGAGTCAAATATAGGCACCAACGTGTCCATGGTGCAAAGGAGTCTTTGTGACGAAGTAGACCCTGTTGACCAGATATTAACAGACCAGTAATCATCCACAGGTTCATCAGTTTCAGCACAAGCTATTTCCAGAGGAAACTACATATATCGCCACCTCTTTGCTTAACAAAAAGACTAGACGCTACAGAGCCCGTCAGTGGGTCTCACTCCTGACATTTTGTATGCGCATTATGGCCAACAAAACCATCAAGGTTCCTCCCATAAAATCCGACCAGGATACAAAGTACAGGATAACTGGGACCTCCAACAGGGCAACAACCAGCAAGCACAGCAAAATTTCCCCACCCCAGGCAAACAGAGCAGGCATAGTTGCCGTCCTTGGTCACAAGCATATGATCCAACCTAACTTCACCGCCATCAAACTATCAAAGGGGCGGCTAGAATCACGTACTAACAACCGGAGCAGGGCCCAAGCCACTGGAGCATACAGTTGATTTGCGAAGGTTAGGTCGCCTTACCATACCCTCGGAGTGAAGCACTCAAGCACAGGAGGCGGATGCGATTCGGGACCCCCCAGATGCGCTTCCGCACAAATCTGCAAGTGTCCACTGACGAAACCCTAAAGAAGCAGCGATTCTGCAGTCAGCCCACTACGATCAAGCATTTGTGCAAGAGAAGAGAACAGGGCGGAACCAGGAGGGGAAAGGTTTACCGAATTGGGAAAAGTGGAGTTGATCAAGGCTTTAAGGGAAGACACAAATGCTGATCTCTCTCCGCAAAAGCGGCCGTCCTGCAGTGGTGGCTCCGGGGTGGGGTGCTAACGGGAGCCTGGAGGGGCCGCTCGACCGAAGTGGCGTAGGAGCAACGCAGAGAGAACAAGCGCGGCCTCGGGTCTCCTTGAGAAAACAATGTTATGCCATCCAGTCCAAATGCATATTGTATCTTCCCTTTTCAGCGGTCAAGACAACAGGGAAATCGCCGCTCAAAAAAAAAATAAAAAAATAAAGCAATAGGGAAATCGCACTAGGCGCCAGCATAAAGGGAAACGAGACGCGTGCAAATAATAGTTGGCAACAGGCAATTTCAAGTTGGAAGCAAGTATATTCAGAACAAATAACATGAGGACCTATAAATGAATCCAGATATCTTTCCTAAATAACACAATAGTATATTGTAACCAACAGAATATTCCAAAACCATAGTACATTGTTACAAAATGTTTAGCCACGGAAAAGAACTAACAACATTAAGAGGACACAAAAAAAACATCATTTGAGCCTTGTTCATCTGGGCTCCGGCGAATTAAGCCAACGCCCAATAGCAAAATCCATGGCTTCTTTCTTTCCTTCTTCATCGACGAAACAATAATCAACACTCATCTGACCTCGCAAAAATATACAGCTCAAAACTGGCTGTTCCTCACATCTCCCGTTTGTCCTCGGAGATACCTAAACTATAGAGAATACACGATGCTGTCCTCACTAAACAGCATCCACAAAAGTTTGATAGGCCAGAGCTGCAACGGGTGTTACTCCAAAAGGCTGTTGCACGAGTCGATAACAGCAGCATGTGAGCTTAAGATAGCCTGACCTGACGGGTTCGCTCCCATGGTTTTCATGAAAGAATTAAACACTTGTTTACGGTAAAAAGTGTCCTCCATTTTCTTTAAAATCTCCTCAACAGCTTCAAATCTCAAGCCACATGACAAAACCAGACGAGCAATTATTTCACCAAATTGGGTTGGCGCTTTAGGAAGGTCAATACCAATATCATCCAGCAGTGAGCCATATAACAAGCATCCTGTTTCCAGGTCTTCGCTCTTGAAAATTTTCTTTGTGCAAAGATGCTCCAGTAGCCTAACAAGAGGGTCAACAAAATTGGTGCCTTTATCTAGGGCAAGATTGATAGCTTCTTTAACAATCTCCGGATAGAAACCAGGACTCTTCAACTCCTCGATACATTGTTGTGCTTCATCCAAAATACGAATACCAAAATACTCCTCGAGAAGAGCTATTGTCTTCTTCTGAAGGTCAGCAGAGGCCTTGGGAGCACTTGCCGGTGTAACTGTTGGAGCTACAGTTACTGGTTTTGGTGATGGTGCAGTTTGAGCTGGTGCATGTGCCGGACCAGGCGCAACGCTAGTAGGACGAGATGGTGGACCACCCGTGCCCAAAAGCGCGCTCTTGCCAATAAGTGCTGCTCCACTGCCTTGAGGAAGAAGCCTGGTGTTAAAAGATGTTGGCTTGTTAACTGAGGATGGCTTGTTGAGCAACGGAGCCTGGTTACGAAGTGAGTCTCCTCTTGGCATTGATCTAGAACGGGGAACTTCCCAGTTATCATTATCTATTCCAGGCATTCCAGGCATCTTTCTTGACCCAGGCATCCCAGGCATCATGCCTCCAGTTCCTGGTCGGTTCATTGAAAAACCTCCAGGCGAAAGGGGGCCTCCTGGCGAATTACGGCCATTTCTAATGGCTGATGCTGCTCCTGGTCGTAATCCAAGATTCTTTTCAGCCTCAGAGTGAATTTCGCTGATGGTCTTGGCCTTTATCTGAAAATAGCAAATAGCATAGATCTCAGATTATTTTACAAACACATCTGTGCAGTTAAAAATGCTGAAGCTTTGCTATGATTCTATGATATCTTGCATAATAGCGTGCGATGTGGTTCTTGATGTAACAGACTGGCTATAAGCATATGAAATCCAGTTTAAAGCACAGTCGTCAAAGTCTCAGCGTGCCCATTGACAACAAATTCTTGCAATGTAAATATTACAGTTGAATGATTTATTTACCTCCTCACGTCGAGGTACCCAGTTATTCGATCGGAGATCAACAACATCACGAACCATGAACCTCAATCGTGGTGCCAGCTGAGGGTTTGATGCCAGCTCCTTCATCTGGATGAAGTAGGTATCATTGATACGACGAGATTTTGGGTTCTCGTCAAGCTGTTTACCAATTGTGTTGAAGAAATGACAGATAGCCTCAACATTTTCCTCTTCAGGGCATGGGTTTTTGTCAGGCCCAGAACCCAACAGTTCCTGCATATGGAGAATGATGAATTAGGACAGCTTTAATTTTAATAATATATGTGATGTTAGTTTACCGATATGTACCATAACAATGTGATGAACTATCTTCTCAGGAACCATTTTTTGCTTGAGTAGCTCACCAATCAATCGAATATTTCCAAGTGTTCTAAGCTTAACCAGCCTTTCTTTGTCCCTTCTCTCCATCTCTTGGTCAGGACCAGTCATACTTGCAATCTCAGCTCTTAGACTGCCAGCACCTTCAAAGGCTTCCTGACAATTGTTTAATAGCACACGTTTGAACGTAATCTCTTTACCACCTGGTTCTTCAGAAGGGAATGATGGGAGCTTGTCATTGAGATCAGAACAAAGCTGAGCATACATTGGACAGAATGTGGGCTCAAAAACAGCCTTCTCAAATATCAGAGAAATAACATCCTGAATCAAAAGCAGAAATCAAGATGTCAGATAACAGAAGCAAAAAAAATGAGAGAAGTAAACAAAAAGAAAGCAGTGAATAAATCAAACCTTCAAAATATCAGCAGTGGTGATTCCAGCTTCTATCAGTTGACCCTTGAGTAGATCAAATTTCTCCGGTGTAAGCTTGTTCAGTATACTGCACAATTAAAATCTATCAATTAACACCAAAAAATGAAAACTAGATCTGGGAAAGTTTTTAATATAAAATTAAGAACAAACAAAACCCTTCAGTTCAATTATAATATTACCCTTTCACAGTCTTCAAGACCTTTTCTTTCTCTGAGAGACTGGCTCTTCGGGCAGACCAAGGAACTTCAGCCTTGATAAGAGCCCCTGTGGTTGGGCCAGCCTGAAATTAGGTAAAAGAACAGAATGGTGATGATATGAAGAATAATGAAATTGCTGATAGATGTGCAGTTAATTAGCAAGCCCCACAGATAAAGTGAACAAATTGACCGTTGAATATTGACCACATTCTCAAAAGTTCTTTGGCTACAATTTGTTACAGCAAGATTGCTTCACACGATCATATGCAAATGTTCATCAAGAGTCGAGACATGTTTCTGTGCAAATTTGCGCTAATTATCTTGTCTTAATGTCAACAAAAAAGAGTACGGAGGGAGTAAAAAGATCTCTCCATAGACATATAAAGACCAGAGCAATGAAACATTTTTCAAGAAAGTTGTTGAGTAAAATCACTGATTACACCATCAATGCAGTGAATGGGACAGCTGAACAAAGCTCCACTAAAATTTTGTGAAAAGAGTTGTGTCACTAAGCATTGATTAAGCATTTATCAAATCAGCTTTCAATCAAATAGCAAAACAAAAAAGAAAAAGAAAAGAGAAAATATAATCAAGCAGTGACAAACATATTAAGCACAGAAAGCAGGCTCCAGTATACAAGAACAAAGCAAATAATGGAAACACATATACACTTAATAATTGGTATCTAGAAGGTACCTGAGTTCTAGAAGCAAATTGGGAGTGATCTTGCCTGTGACCTTGCTCTTGCTGCCTACCACTCGAAGCGTAGGATTCTTTAGCTTCGCGAATATTGTCCCATGATTTCTCTTCAACAACTGGAGGTGGCTGTGCTGAACGTGCACGCCAATCACGGTTATCTGTCTCAGCATACCGATTATGTGTTTGGGGTTGGGCTTGGGCTTGGGCTTGCGCTTGAACCTGCATTAAAAAAAATACCATAAGGATGACGCAAGCAGAATATGCAGAAAGGAAATGTACAAGAAACAGTATCCTGATAATCAGCAAGGTCAAGGAACATCACAATAGAGAAGGTGAAACGAGTGAACTACAAAGCAAGGAGGTAACGAGAAGCTCACAGCTGAATCATTGCGAACCCAGCTCTGATCTTCACCATGAAGATCTGCATCAATCTCATGCTTGATTCTCAAAATGTCCTCGGTAACATCAGCAATCTGTAAGAAATACGAAATAGCATAATCAGTCCATGCGAAATAGATATATATTGTGATGAAGAGTGGTACTCAATGTAACACATGTCACATCAAATGTCAACCTTGCGAGCAATAACCAAGTTGTACCACGGCAGAAAATATTAAGTGTTAACCTAGAGCTGTAACACACTAGTCTCTATATGGAAAGTCAAGCATATCAACATCTAGATTCATCAACTTTTCCGTTTCAACCTTCTTCAAACTAGAACTATACATTTCGGGTTAGAAATTAGAACACTGAAAATTCAGATTAAAAAAACTACCAAGACTGATCAGACAGAGATTCAGCCAGCCAGCTAGAAGGTTTTCTGTCACCTCTTGTCACATGCTACTTCAATTTTGGCTAAAATATTCTGAGTTTTACTCTCACAATCACAAAATATTCAATGTGATAGTGCTAAAAAACTCTTATACAATTACGGACGCACTTCTAAGCAGTGGCAGATCCACCGGGGCAGCAGGGGGGTCTCGAGCCCCCCCTACAGGCCGGGCTCCATGGAGCAGCGGCCCCCCCCCCCCCCCCCCCCCCCCCCCCCCCCCCCCCCCTACTTTCCTGTAGTCATGGAAGAGAGGAGAGGGAGATCGAAATCACAGCCAGCCATGAGAGAGATCGTGAGGGCGAGGTTGAAGACGACCACCTGGTCGGTAATTTGGGCTGAAACTTCCATAACTTGTTCTCTGGCCCATCTCATGAAACTAGCCTGCCTATTAGTCAACAAGCAATAGCCCAAAAGCCCAAATGGCGCAATTCCTAGCCCAAAACCCAACCTGCCTATCAGGTCATCCCAGCCGAGCTGCACATGCACAGAAATCTTCGCTGGCAGGCAACGGCAACAAGCGAGCAAGAAAAGATGCGTATTGCCTTGCGCAAGTAAAAAAATTTATCCATTAAAAGAAGACTCAAATCGAATTTTATCTATTTTGGCATGTAATAACTATCAAACAATACTACCGACGTTAATAGTAACTCTTCCAATTTAAAATAACTCTATTTTAAAAATTATTATGGTAAGTAGTTCAGCCCCCCCTACGATTTCGGTCTGGATCCGCCACTGCTTCTAAGAGAGAAGTTATTGGAACCAACTCGATTAGACCAACGCAGAGACTCTTGTGTATATTGCTGGCGAAAGATGGCACTTTGCACATATATTTACAGGCACATGTAAAAGGAGTGAAGCATCACAGTGTCTATACAATCTACACCATGTACTGTTTTAAGTGTGCTACTACTTTGAGACAACACAAACTGCAATATAGCACTTCTCATAAGAGCCAGAAAGGAAAGTCGAAGTACATGTATACCGTTGCAGTTTTTCAATCCAGAAACTGACCATACGAAGCATAAGTATCATGTGACAAGTACCTCACGCAGCTCAAGAAGTTGATCCCTTGTATAACGGACACGTTCTCGTGGCTCAAAATGTGAGTCACCAATCTGCAATAGAATACTAACCATGTCAGGAATGCGTGAGAAAGCAAGACTAGAAATACAGTGTATGAGAATTTCAACCCAATGTTGAGTCATCTTAGGTACAAGCACATATATGAAATAAACAGCATAACAAGGAAAGCTAAGTTCAATTTAATACTTGACCCCACCATTTAGTACACTACCCACAACCACATAAGTGAAGCTCAAGGCTGAAATCCACACGCACGTGCACACTATTCATCAGAATGTAACAAATCGCATCCCAGATACGAGTACCAATCCTTTGCTGCGCATCAGCACCTCACTCAACCCAAACTAAGCAGTCTAAGGATGGTAAATCCCCCTATATCTGACAACGGAATAACAGCCAGCACCGAAACACGCTCCTCTACAATTAACGAAGACCCGTAGCACCGAGATCCGATCGTTTTGCCCGGATCTCTGCCTCCGCCCGTACCATAGACCAATCGAATCCGCTACGGACAGCAACCCAGTCCGCCCCCAGATCGGGCGAGGCCCCCTCACCTTGGAGATGCCGGAGGCGCTCCCGCCGTGCGGGCGGAGGAAGTCGCCGGAGCCGGAGGTGGCAACGGCGAAGGCGGGGGAGAAGAGGCGGCCGGCGCGCGGGCCGCCGCCGCCGCCGGGGCGCAAGCTGATCACGGGCTGATCCGACTCCATGCTTCCGGGGAACAAATCCGACCAGACAAACGAACCGCGCGGGTCTCGATCGAGGAATCGGAGAGCGCGCCGGGGGTAATCAGGGGGAATCGAAGGTGGTGGGCTAAGAGGGTTCCGTCTGCGACCTCTCTTTCGGGGAAGAGAGGAGGAGAAGGGGGAGGCGTGGGCGACGGGAGGAGGTGGGGTTTTATCGGTGGAGCTTAGGGCTATGGGGCTGAGTCGTAGTTTCGTGCAGGATGTGGTGGGTATTTTCGTACTTGTACACTGGTTCTTGCCGGAATAGTTGTGCCTTGGGCCCGCATGTGGGTGGGGGTGGCCTTGGCGGGGCGGGTAATGACGGTTTTAGGCAGGTTGCGCTAGGGTATCAACAGATGGTGCCCTCGGGTTAGCTGATGTTCAGGTTGCCTGCGCTTTGCAGGCTTTGCAGCAGCAAGGGTTTCAGTTATCACGTGAGTGCACCGCTCAGTGTGCAGTTGTTTCTTCCGCAGCAGCGATCTTGTCTGCAACAGTAGACGTGAGTTGAACCAGCCAGCGAGTCAGCGTATTTGCATGGTAGTAATACCTTTTTTCTTTGATGAAACTGCGTGGAACACAATACGAGGCTTGTTTTTATCTATGAACCATACGAAGCTTTTTTTTTTCATGAAACTGCGTGGTATACATAGAATTTTGGTTTCACAAGTCAAAATTCTCTAAAGAAAGAGTCAAATATTAGTATTCTCTGGAGAGAAACAATTTATCTAGGTCGCAAAAAGAATTATCTGGGTCATGGTTTTGTAAGTGTATATAACATAAGTAAAAAAAATAAAAAACATATACAGCTTGTTCGCTTGGCCTGCTGCTTATCAGCCGCCACAGTGTTCGCAGTTATTTCTTCTGCAGTCGCTACAGTGTTCGCAGTTATTTCTTCTGCAACCGCTACAGTAAAACGGCTTCAATTCAGCCAGCCGAACAGCCCGATAATTGTTAACTGGACTGGCACGTGCTTTACCACTGAAATTAGTGTGGATGCAAACACCGTAAATTGTTACTATTGGAGAAGTAAAATATTTAAATATATTTATGTTCAAATTTTTGACATGTGATAAATAACCAGAGGAGGGAAAGCAGTCAAAGCACTAAGCAGTGAGATATTTGCGGTGTACAGTCAGCTGAGTGACAAATGCCTGAGATGGCCCAAGTTTTCCTGACGGCCTATGTCGGCCCTAATCCAGTACAGCCTGCCTAACCAAAATATCCGGCCCATCAACCTGGGAACCGCGGCACCAAACCAGGTCCAGCTGTCACGTAACGCCACCAAGACTTGCTCAAAAAAAAAAAACGTAACGCCACCAAGAGAGCTGTTCAGCGATGTGCTGCTCGAGTTCAGGTGAGTCTACTTGGAAAATACACAAAGCAGTCAAACTTCAATGACGTGTGTGTGTGTGTGTGTGTGTGTGTGTGATCTTGTGTTTCTTCTGCCGGCCATCTTTATATGGAGACATCGATCCTCCCTTCGGCACCCATAAAGATCGAGCTCCACTACTGAGTACTGGCACTGGTACACTGTGTGTACCATTTCATTGCGATGGCGAGCCTAGCGCAACAATTCACGAGTGAGATGACGGCTCCACGGACATGGCTCCTGCTCCTCCTCTCTCTCTTCCTCTTGCTCGCACGCTACTCATCGGCAAGCCTGTTCCGCGCCAAGAGTGCGAGGGATCAACGGAAGCAGCAACAGCCAGACGACGGTGGCCGTCTCCCGCCTTCGCCCCCGGCGCTGCCCGTGCTCGGCCACCTCCACCTCGTGGGCTCGCTTCCCCACGTCTCCCTCCGGCGCCTCGCCAGGAAGCACGGCTACGACCTCATGGTCCTCCGCCTCGGCGCCATGCCGGTGCTCGTCGTTTCGTCGCCGCGCGCCACCGAGGCGGTGCTGCGCACGCACGACCACGTGTTCGCGTCCCGGCCGCACTCCCTGGTCGCCGAGGTCGTCCTATACGGCCCCTCCGACATCGGCTTCGCGCCGTTCGGCGAGTACTGGCGCCAGGCGAGGAAGCTCGTCACCACCCACCTGCTCAGCGCCACGAAGGTGCAGGCGTTCCGCCGCGCCCGCGAAGAAGAGGTAACCTAACCATGGCTTAATTACCACTCTTGCCCGAATTAACGTTCGTTCGATCCCGTACGTGCTGCTAGTTAACCTTGTGGCTAATTATGCTGTTCTCTTATGATGGGAATGCAGGTGGGCACGGTGATGGCCCGGGTCGGCGAGGCGGCCGCCGCGGGCGCGGCGGTGGACGTGGGCGAGCTGCTCCGGTCGTTCACGAACGACCTGGCGTGCCGCGCCGTGATGGGCGAGTCGTTCCGGAGCGAGGACCGGAACAAGCTGTTCCGGGAGCTCGTCGCGGACACCTCCCCGCTGCTGGCCGGCTTCAACGTGGAGGAGTTCTTCCCGTTCCTGGCCCGCTTCGGCGTGCTCAGCAGGGTGGTGCGCGCCAAGTCGGAGCGAGTGAAGCGGAGGTGGGACGAGCAGCTGGACAGGCTGATCCAGGACCACGAGCGCAAGTACGAGCATCAGACGTCGTCGAGTGGTACGAGGGTCGACGATGATGATTTCATACATGTCTTGCTCTCGGTTCGAGAGGAGTACGGCCTCACGAGGGAGCAGATGAAAGCGATCCTGCTCGTAAGTATTTTCCAGCTTCCAAATCTTGTCTCGGTGAACTGCAAAACTGACAAACCAAATCTCTTCTCTAAAGGCTCACACGAAGTTCTTGTAGGAGTAAATTTTACACTGTCATTGCAATCAGGACAATTCAAAACACTGTCTTTGCAATTCCATTATCGCGCGCAGGACGTGTTCTTCGGAGGAATCGAGTCGTCAGCATCGGTGCTCGAATTCACCATCGCCGAGCTCATGCGGTGGCCGCACATCTTGAGCAAACTACAAGCCGAGGTGAGGGCCAGAGTACCCGAGGGGCAAGGATTCGTCAGCGAAGACAACCTAACAGACATGGCCTACCTGCGGGCCGTCATCAAAGAGTCCCTCCGCTTGCACAACGTGACGCCGCTCCTCGCGCCGCACGTGTCCACGGCGAGCTGCGTCATCGACGGCTACGCGATACCTGCCGGGACGCGAGCCCTGGTCAACACCTCGGCCATCGGCAGGGACGCGCGCTTCTGGGAGGACGCCGAGGAGTTCGTCCCCGAGAGGTTCGTCGACGGCGGCCGCGCCGCGCGTGTCAACGCCTCGGGGAACGATTTCCAGTTCTTGCCCTTCGGGTCTGGACGAAGGATGTGCGCCGGAATGAACTTTGGGATGGTCACCGTGCAGCTGATGCTGGCGAACCTCGTGCACTGTTTCGACTGGGAGATGCCGGAGGGGAAGAAGAACCGCGACATTGACATGTCGGAGGTGTTCGGGCTGGTGGTACATCGGAAGGAGAAGCTTTTCTTAGTTCCGAAGTCAGTAAGTCACAGCGCGCGTAGCAACTGGCTAGCATGATGTGTGCGTATCTATCTATACATGCAAGATGCGAAGTCCGTGGACTATGTTTTGCTGCCCCGGGCCGGTGCATGCATATCCACTTTGCAAGCTGAAATGATCAACTTTCTGAATTGTATGATTCGAAAAAAAAAAATCTGAATTGTATAAGTCCGTCTGCTCTGCTCTGCTCTGGCTAGAACGCAACACAACAGATTGGGTTCGTCACATCACTATCTCGCATGCAGGTATGCGGTCAGTCCACGTGGTCTAGCAGGGAAGTGTGGTTGATCAACGTAAAATTGAAATGTTGATATTGTTGGTTATATAAAAAGAACATTTCAGTATTTTTTTCGATTACACAGTATTTCTAATATTGTCCTAGCTCCTAAGTAAAATTTATCTTAAGTTTCAATAATGCAGAGAGCAAGTACTGAAAATATCTAAACCAATAAAGAACCAGTTGGGAGGAAAATGATTTTGACCTGTCAGATCTTACCCAACCTATGTATCAACCATTGATTCAAATTCCACCTCATCTTAAAACCGTCGGATCCTGCCATAGACTTCCCACCTGCCACGTAGGCGTTACAATGTGTGACGCTGAGGTAATTTACATTGTGAAAACGGGACATCAAAATGTTTTTTTCTACCTGACGAATTCCCTACCCTCCAGCAATACTCAGCGCTCACAGCCAATATTCTCGGCTTTCCTATGCTCAGCTTTCCTTTGTTACGTAGCACTTTGAATTTTGTTTCCAAACCGGCTTCTCTGCACAGCCAATATTATGAGCTTTCCTATTCTCAGCTTTCCTTTGTTACGTAGCACTTGAATTTTGTTAGAAACCGGCTGCTCATTACGTAGCACTTGCCGATTGATCATCGGCGTCCTGCCGCACTCCAATTTCATCCTCATCTTGGCGGCGTCCAGATTGATCATCGGCAAGGCGGCGTCTAGGGCGATAGAGGATTTTGGCGGCGCTGCGATCGTCGGCTTGGCGGAGAGTCTGCCATCGCTTGTTGGTCACGACGGATCGGCTTGGCTTGGCGGATTCATTTTCTTGTTGAATTCATGGTGGGTGATGCGGCGGTGAGTCTGCTATCATTTTCTTTGTTGATTTTTCGATTCTGTTCAAGGGGTGAGGTAGAATCTGACAGGTACATCGGTGAGGTACGCAACCTGCCGGAGCTCCAATCTCCTGCGACGAGATCCCTCTCCGCCAATTTCATCAGGAATCGTCAATCTCGATTGGACCAGGAGAACTTCGATCTGAACTGTCTGTTGCTGTGCGCTTACGGAAGATGTGTCCGCGGAGGTGATTCTACATCCTCTTCCACCAGGGAGGGAGTTGAGGTGCGTTTCTTATTCATGCACGCGTCAACTATAATAGCAGCGCAAGAAGTTGATCCCAGTCTCATTCTGTTACACCACGTATGTCCAAATGCAGTTAGATTGTTTCCCCCTCCCCATTAATCTTGCATGTTCGATTATTGTTTTGATGGAATTCCTTGAAACCATGCCGCCGTAGTGCAAATCTACCAGATGAAGTCACCAATGGGAATTTTTCTCTACTCGATGGATGAAGTCACCGGTGAAACATCCAGGGTATATTTTCTCTACTCATTGTACTTGTTCATGGGAATTATTTGATTTTTCCTCAGTTTTCAGCCTTCCCCTGTACTCCACGGCCTGAAGGCTGATTGATTCCCCTGGACTAGCAACTCCTCTCCCATCTACTAATTTGAGTAAGCATCCAGCAATTCATAACATACATTCATAGTTGGGTGCTTTTCTGCGACCTCAAATACATTTGGTCAAGTTGTTGCAAATATGAATAATTTTCCTCAAGTTTCCTACAGAATATAGCTGTAGCATTTTGTGGGATAATGCTTCATGTAATAGAGATTAATTGCATTCTGTAACAGATATTCCCTCATTTAATTGCATTCTGGAGCATCCCTTGTTCATCTCTATGCAATACGATGTCTGCAACTGCTGTAAGAGGTTGTTTCAAATATTTTTGTGTGCATAATTATCGAAATGCGTCAGTAGGTTTCTTAATACAGAAAATTAACTGTCAATAACTTCTTCATTTTCAGGGGAACAATGTTTTCTTGATGGATCCAATGTCGCGCCTTTCCTGTACGGCATCCCCCTGGAGAACTATATGTTTTCTTGATTGACTAATTGAAGAATGGTAAATCAAGTTGTGATTCATTTCCTGTTGATTCTATGCTTTGAGTTTTTTTTCTTGTTGAACCTGTTTGTATGTGTCCGGCCTATCATTTATCAATGCAGAAGTGTGTCATTCATAATAAGAGAAATTAAAAGTATATGAGGTCGCCAATGGTTTATGGTTGGATTGCAGTCCAGAGTCGGCAGACGTCAGTATTATTTTGTTTCTTGGTTTTTGGTTGAATTGCAATCAAATCCAGTGCAAGCGTTGTTTGTTAATCTTGTTTCTTGGAAGATGTTAGTATTCTGTACCAATCCATGTCAATCTTAGATCCAGAACTCCTGAGGTTTTCTAGAAGTGGCTTGTAGGAAGCACAGAGATATCTAATGATTGAATTGTAAGTTCTATATGCAACATGCTTAGAGGTGAAAAGTTTCTTCCTTTCTTCATTGACATAACTGAAAAGTTATATATGCAACATGCTCAGAAGTGAAGTGGGTTGCAGGAAATGCAAAGGTCTCTAATGATGAATAGTAAGTTCGGAAGTGTATTGTAGATCTTTTCTTCTTGAAAACCAGGAGATTAGTTTGATTTTGTAAGGTGCATTGCAAAATAGAGTTTGATCCTTGAATACTCATGTTTTCATCCATATGGTAGTAGTGTAGATTTGGTGCACGGTATTTTGTGAGAAAAGATAGAAGTAAATTTAGATGCTATTTACGATCAATCAATCATTTGTGGTATAAGTAATATTGCGCTCTTTGAGGTCAAGAGAAGAGAAAATAAACTTATCGTGCAAGATGCCAAGATTCAAGAATGGAAATCGGCGAATGTCATACTGGGGGCTTTCTTGTCAGGCTTAGAGAACAGTGAATATTCTTCAAAGCATGTTTAGTAGGTGCTCATGAGGAGCCTTCATCAGTAGTTAGATAAAATAACAGCAATGCAGTTTCGGTTTGAAGCTGGCTCTATGTTTTGTGGCTAAATCAAATGTTCAGTTCCAATTCGTAACAGCGTAATCAACTCTGTAATCAATTGCACATATTATCTTTTAGTAGATCGGCAGTATTGCATTCATAGTCTGTATTGTCCATGGCTTTGTTTTGCAGGGGAAACTGATCTGCATTATGCTATTATTTATTTATTGGAAACTGAACTATTATCCTACTTTTGACCAATAGGAACTGTTACGTGTTTCAAGAGAAGAAACATATAGGAACTTTAATGATTTTTTTGTGAATATTGGTTGATTAAAACATTTTGGTTAC
Organism: Eragrostis nindensis; assembly: GCA_012490785.1. NCBI lineage: Eukaryota > Viridiplantae > Streptophyta > Magnoliopsida > Poales > Poaceae > Eragrostis > Eragrostis nindensis. Next base: position 33,404 of record JAAXCT010002899.1, read on the forward strand.
TTAATTAAGGGCAATGGGCCAGTTCATTCGCATTTGTGTTGAAACTAATTCATATCTTTGTGTTACAATATTTCTATGATAGAAAAATTCATGGGATGGAATACAGCAAAATGAATGAAAAAGCTATGTGCCTGGTGTGGAATAATCTTTGATAGGAAATTCACATATATTATACATAACTCAGTGTCATCATATTTTCTTTTTCCATTCTTTTATATGAATCAAGGTTGTAGATATGACAAATGTGTGGTGACTGTATGTTGGTCGTTTCAGGTTGATATCGAATGAAATGTTGATCTGATGTGGATGACAACAAAGAGAAGCACGCTTTCTGGATGATCATACACATCACATGGCGATGCATATAAAGTTTCCCTCTCATTTTGAATTCTCTAACTGTTAAGTGAGTGTACTACTAATTTCTCTCAATGATGATGATCCTCGGTGCTAACTTCTGTAGGCGTACCTAATATGACGTCCCAAGGAATTATACGAAGACATATCAAATGCAACGATGCCAGTGTACGTGTTACAACTAATAAGATTTGTGGAGCTGAATTCAGAGATGTCTTACTTGTGGGCTCTGAAGCATGATTTGTTTTTCCATGTACCGATTCATAACTTTTTTCGGGGCGCTAACTTCTGCAAATTGTTTGTTGCAAAGTGCCATATTCTTTTGTCGCCTATCATGATGGCTGTTGTATCGAAATGTACTACCACTTGTTTTCTGGTCAGGTCTTGACAACCTTTGACATTGTTGCCTATCAATTCTTTCATACACCGTAGAAATGCAGGCATAGTAGTAGCCTATGCAAAATTTTGAAGTATTTTTTTTTACAGTGCCATAATTTTGGTTCTAACAACAAATTTTGATTAATGAATGGGATAGGATTTTGGATGCCCTGCTGTTCAACTAAAATCCACATTAATTGCATGGATGACTGTAAAGCTAAAACTCATTGTTTCATTTTAAAAAAGTTGTCTGGTTATGGCACTATGTTCTTGTTGATTAATGACATCTGGAGTCTATGATGGCGTCTCAATGTAGGGGAATTATCAATCTGTGCTTTAGTTACGTGACCATGTTTCTTCTTTATGATTCGATACTGAGCTTTATCCTCTCTGATAACCTATCAGCTCTATCGTCGAGCTCAATGGTCGAAACTGAAGCTATGTTATGTTTGACATGTTTCATCTTCAAAAAGACTTCAATATACTTTTTTAGAAATGTATAATTGACAGTTTGAAGTACATACAACAAAATAATTTTTAGGCAAATCCATAAGGGGTTACAACAGCTCCACACATATGCGTGCTATTGGATTTATTGATTTTAAAAAAAATGAATGAAAAAATCTCTTTAGTTTATTTGTCCTTTTTTTTCAAGAAAATGGTTACAACAACTCCGAACATATTTGTGCTATAAGATTTATTGATTTACGAAGATAATAAGGCAAAATATCTCTTTATTGGTTTAGATTTGTCTGTGGTTTAAATAATATTTTTCTTATGTCATATTGTTTTAACAAATCTTTCTTGACTTACTTAAGTGTATTTGTTATACACTTATAATATGTTATTATCAGCTGTATTGTAAATATTACTTTAATTCTTTTATACACGTGCGTGGCGCACGTGCATTGGTACTAGTAGTTCAATATTGATCCAGTTATACTAATTTGGTGTCATAAATATTGATGATATTTTCTATAAGATTTTGGTCTAGCTTAAAACCTAGGATAGTGCTAGATATCTACTTATTTCTTCAGAGGAGGGAGTACTTGTTAGATAACGACACCCCTACAACCATTATTAAATGGTGTACCCCTATGGTTTAATCAAATCAGAAAGTTGTACTATTGTAAACTTTTATTATTATTATCTCAAATGTTATGGCGCCTTTAACTTTCTCGTGGAGCTCGTGGGCCTTCTATTTTACTCGAAATAAAACAATGAGTCGTAGTCCAATAATGTTAGGTTTTAGTACACATGATGTTGAAAGAATTTATATTTTAATTTGTTTTCTGCTGTGGCTGTGGAGATAGATAGTGTTAGTTGACTATAAAGGAGCGTTAGGGACTGATTAATACAAGGTCGACACTCTTAATGTGAGACATAATAATGCCATACTAACGTTGATGTGAAGCCTAAAAACAGCCCCAGAAGTGTGGGCAAGGTTGGGGCGCCCAAAATGGCCGTCCCAATTTAGTTTGTCACAATTTTAGCTTGGCCTGAAACCAATCACTTTCTACTATCAATTATTGCAACCGGATTTTTTTTAAGAAAATAATTTCTTAGGCCGTCATCCATTATGTGCTTATAGCTTCTTCTTCCTCACTATAAATCGTGAAAGGGCTTTAAAAGTCGCAAATGGATCTTACATAGGCCCTGCTCGTTGAAAGTAAGTGTTGTTTTCAGTCCAAACCCATGCCCACTGAGAGTACCTACAAATATTGGAAGTTGGAACATCTTGTTGACTTGTCATGCAAAACTTATCTTGCACTACCTGTTCTGCCCGCACAAGTGAAGCGTCAATGCTTGTTAATGTGACCCTTAGTACTTACTCATATTCATGTACTAAGTTTATATCAGTCTCTCTTTTTTTTTAATTTTTGTATTAGCCATGTGGGGTCACACAGAGACCGGAATGTATTCCATTTTCTAAAAAAAAAAAACTCAGTCATTTATCAATGGCGTCGGTCAGTGTCCTGACGACACTGGCCGCCTTTGCTGTATGGAGACCGTAAACTCTATATTAACAACCAAAATGTAAGCGTAATTATTGCCGCGCGACTGGGGAGTGCTAGCACAAGCACTGCCATGTCAAACCTAGTACAGCAGTTCACGCGTGAGATCACGGGTCCACGAGCATGGTTTCTGCTGCTCATCCCTCTGTTCCTCTTGCTTGCACGCTACGCGTTGCCTACGTTGTGCAGTAGCAAGAGAAAGAAGAAGAAGAACGAGCGGCACGACCAACACCATCTGCCGCCATCGCCTCCTGCGCTGCCCGTGCTCGGCCACCTCCACCTCGTGGGCTCGTTTCCCCACGTCTCCCTCGGCAGACTTGCCAGGAAGCACGGCTACGACCTCATGCTCCTCCGCCTCGGCGCCATGCCGGTGCTCGTCGCGTCGTCACCGCGCGCGGCCGAGGCGGTGCTGCGCACGCGCGACCACGTGTTCGCGTCCCGGCCGCACTCCCTGGTCGCCGAGGTCGTCCTGTACGGCCCCTCCAACATCGCCTTCGCGCCCTACGGCGAGTGCTGGCGCCAGGCGAGGAAGCTACTCACCACGCACCTGCTCAGCGTCAAGAGGGTGCAGGCGTTTCGCCGCGCCCGCGAGGAAGAGGTACGAATGCTGTTCCAACTGTATATATACGTTATTAATTATCTAAAAAAAGGAAAATCACGGTCACAAGGTATGTTAACGTTCATCGCAAAAAAAAAAAACAAAATGTTGGGTAGGTGAGCACGGCGATGGAGCAGATCAGCGAGGCAGCTGCGGCGGCCACGGCCGTGGACGTGGGCGAGCTGCTCGGCTCGTTCACGAACGACCTGGCGTGCCGCGCCGTGATGGGCAAGTCCTTCCGGAGCGAGGGCCGGAACAAGCTGTTCCGAGATCTCGTCGTCGACACGTCGCCGCTGCTGGCCGGCTTCAACGTGGAGGAGTTCTTCCCGTTCCTGGCTCGCCTCGGCGTGATCAGCAAGGTGGTCCGCACCAAGTCCGAGAGACTGCGGCGGAGGTGGGACGAGCTTCTGGACAGGCTGATCCAGGACCATGACAGCGAGTCGTCCTTAGCGGCAGGTGATCCTAAGGACAGCGATGACTTCATACATGTTTTGCTCTCCGTTCGACACGAGTATGGACTCACAAGAGAGCAGATGAAAGCTATGGGTGTGTTTGGTTAGCTGCACTAGCTAAACCCTGCATAGCATCCTAGCCAGGCTAGTCTAAGCCAGGCTTTTGTTATGCAAAAGCCAAAATGGGTGGTGTGTTTGGTTGGTTGTACTAGGTAAGCCTGTACTGCATTTGATTTTGTTTGGTTCCCCGGGCTGCCTTGCATATGGTCACCTCCTACTAAATAGGGTGAGTTTTAACTCCCTCACCCCTCGTTCTTCTTCCTCACAACTCAATTAATTGTTGGACAGAATAATGAAAAACAAGAAAGCAAATGGAGAAATATGCAAGATACGACAGATGAACAAATCAATTGAATTATTGACACCAAATGAAAAAGGAAAAACAAAAACAAAAACCGGAGTTGCTTGCTGTCGGTGCTGCTAACTCCAATGGACGCGGAGGAGCTGCCTCCCGTTCCAATCATCTCACTGCCGGTGCTGCATCAAGAAGCTGGTGTATTGGGAGTCAAGCCAGAGTGGATTGAGAGAAGCAGGAGAGCATCCCGGATCCTGGAGTGCAGCGGGGCTTGGGGCGGGTCTTCGCGGCGCTGGAGGTCTGAGTCTTGTCGCCGAGTGGAGACGGAAGAACAAGACTCACGGGCAGATGAAGCGCCGGCAGGGAGCGGATTTCATCGAGGGGATCATGGTGGACCGCCGCCGCTACCTGTACGCGCCGAACGCGGCCGCGGCGGCGACCGCCACCACTATGCCGAGCAGCGCCGCCGCGGCCATGGGCCGTGTCCTCCGGGCTCCTGCGCTTCACCGGGTGGGCGGCGGCGTCGGGGCTGGCCGGCGCGGGCAGGAGATGGAACGCGACGGCCAGGTTGTCGGCCGTCAGGCGCGCCACCGCGGCGGCGGAGACGGCGTCGGCGTCGGGCGGGTCGACGACGGCGATGACCACGCCGAGGCCGTGGCGGAGGAGGCGCTTGGCCAACTCCACCATCGGGATCAGGTGCCCCACGCCCAGCAACAGGTACAACACAAACGTCTTCTTCGCCATGGCTCGAGCTTCTACGGTTCACCGACCAGATTGGGATTTGCATCACGCACCTCTCCGCCCATGGTGCCGCATAGGCCGTCCCAGGCGACGGCGGTGCAGCCCGAGCCGGAGCCGTAGGTCGCGTTGGCCAGGCACGCGTACCGGCCGCCGGGCGGTGCGCACACGCTGTGGCGGGCCGTGATGTCGATGATGGTGGAGGATCTGGTACAGCGATGAGGCGTGGGAGGTGAGGGGAAGCGTCACATGGGCACAGGTGGGCTTATGCAAGCCAGGCTTGCTTGCTGGAAACGGCCGATTCCACCGTTTCCACCTAGCCAGGCTAAAGAGCCTCTTTTGCATAACTAGAGCCAGGTTGCTTTATGAGCCAGGCAACCAACACGAGAAAAAGTAAAGATTCTGCATACCATAAGCCTGGATAGGCTCTTGTACATAACACAAACACACCCTATCCTGCTTGTAAGTAGCATTCATAACACAGTTGTATAGATGTATAGTATATATATATCCGGGATGGATTTCGCTTAAATCTGATCATTTTCCCGTGTTACTTCGATAAACTTCCATGCAGGACGTGTTCTTCGGCGGCATAGACACAGCAGCCTCGGTGCTCGAATTCACCATGGCTGAGCTCATGCGGAGGCCAGACGTAATGAAGAAACTACAAGCGGAGGTCAGGAGCAGAGTACCAAAGGAACAGGATATCGTCAGCGAAGCCAACCTAGACAACATGTCCTACCTGAGAGCTGTCATAAAAGAGTCGTTCCGGTTCCACCCCGTCGCGCCGTTCCTCGCGCCGCACTTATCCATGTCCAGCTGCAACATTGACGGGCTCGTGGTTCCAGCAGGGTGCGCGTCCTTGTCAACGTATGGGCCATCGGCAGGGACGCGCGCTTCTAGGAGGACGCCGAGGAGTTCGTCCCCGAGAGGTTTCTTCACGACGGCGGCCACGCAAATGCCACCTTCAAAGGGAATGATTTTCGGTTCTTGCCTTTTGGCAGCGGACGGAGGATGTGCCCTGGAATGAACTTTGGGTTGGCCGCTGTCGAGTTGATGCTGGCAAACCTCGTCCGCCGCTTTGACTGGGAGTTGCCGGCAGGGATGCGGAGGGCCGACATTGATATGTCAGGGGTGTTCGGGCTAGTAGTGCACCGGAAAAAGAAGCTCATCTTGGTTCCAAAACTGGAAGCATAGCGGAGCCAGAGAAAACAGCCAATGGTGTCACCTCCATTGTATCCATGGTGTCACCGTAGCTATTACAGTCACATGCATGACTTTCTCTTAGGATTGCAGGAATCCATTGGTGTCCTGGGACACCACGGCACCACCCTGGCTCCACCCAGCACAGCATCATCTTGGATCTAAGAAGTTAAAAGAAATCTTGCATGGATGATTAGTTGGTCATGGTATATGGCTAGTATCGATTATAGTTGCAGAAGTAGGCCAACACTTCTCACTACAAGAGTTAACTTTTTTCCCAACAGTTTTTTGCATGTGGCCTACAGTTTTAGTGTATTCGGCTAAGCAAATTTGATCACTGTGAGTGATGTCATTGTCGGGAATAGCATCGTAGCTAATTAGTAAAAAACTGTCCGGAAACAAATGCATTTGAACTAGATAACTGTCGCCCACTCCATTAAGTAATAGAAACTGTCGGCCACTGATTGAAATTGTCGGCAAACATTGCAATTCCTGTAGTGGATCTATTAGCAAATAGGAGATTTCAAATTCATGCGCAACTACTCATCACTTCTTGGGTCGTACTCCCTCCGTCCCACAACAAATGATATCTTAGAATTCTCAGACAGATTAAGAGTTGAGCAAAATGACCCTGGTATCCTTAATTAAGTGATAATATGCCTTATACGAGCCAACTAAATGAGAAAGAATGCCTTTTAATTACGCTTGCCTGCCTTTTAATGATGTGCACCAAATTCCAGAAATACCAGATTAGCTTGCCATAAATTGGCTAGGTGACCCAACAAATTTGGCTACAATGTCATTTGTTCTGGGACAAAATTTAAACGCTTCGATGCCATTTGTTGTGGGACGGAGGAAGCAATTACTATCTTGCTAATCATACCTGTTTGGAATCCACAAACCATCCCAACCGATGATCAGAATTTCTTCAAATATGTCATTGAGTTTATTCGAGATTTAAGCAAAACTCATATTGGAGAAGAATATGGTCACTAGGTTTCCTTTGTTGGAACTATGTTCCTTTTTATTTTTGTTTCGAATTGGTCGGGTGCTCTTTTACTTTAGTTTATGCACAAGTTTGTTTACTAATTTTGATCTCATCTGTACTGCATATGCGATCTCATATGTGCTATTGGACCGGTTGTGACAATGTATCCTCTTTTGATTTGGGAAACTAACACTAGTCATTGTTTTCTGATAAGAAACTTATACCGTTAATCATTTGGAGGCCCACAAATTATTTGGCCAAACTATAACAAACTACAGAGTTAAGCCGCAACTTCACAAAACTACAAATGTGCTTTGAATTTATCATAGAACTACATATTTTAGAGTTGTGCTTCACAACCTTGAAGTGGGACCCAAGCGTCGGATTAAGGAACAACACCTCTTAAATGTATAGTTTGTATGAAAAATTCAACATAAAATCGGAGTTTTGTGAAGTTGTGCCTTAAATTTGTAGTTATGTGATATTTAGTCATGGTATGCATAGTTTTACTAAATTTACTCTTTTGAGAGTAAGACTTATTAGATATGGCATGCGATGAAGTTAGATGGTTTTGTTTGTGTAGTTTAGCATATAAGAACGTCGCATTTATACATAGACTATAGAACTTGAAATGTTCAAATTATTTTTGAACTATTTTGCCATGAATTATCCTTATAAATGATAGTCAAAGGAAAGTCTCTGATAGCTTTTTTCAAACGGTGGAACCAGCTTCCCACGAAAAAAAATACGGTGGAACAAGTAGGGGGTGGCAGAGTGCAAAGAGTAGGATATAACAATATGCCATATCTATGCAATTTATTGTTATGTTGATAAGTTTATTTACGATCCGAAAACATTCAAATGTTTCCGTGGCTCCTTTCATGGCACGCGTGAGTCTCTTAATTTGGCTGACAAGAAACAAGAAGTCGTAGTCGAGATCTGTTAAGGCCTCTTTGGTAGGATTGTATCTGTGCTGGCTTCGGGTGTGGATGTGACTTATTTGAGAAAAGAGTTGTGCTGGTTGTGCTTAAAAGCGTTTGGCAAAACGGCTTCTTCAGTAGCTTTTCCTTACTTTTAGGGACAAATATGTAAATAGAAGGCGGTGGAAAAAAGAAACCAGTGAAGCTACTATTTCATAGCTTTATGTTTCACCTTTTTTTGGAAGGGGCTTCCTTTTTCTTTTAAGGAAAAGCAAATGAGGGAGTACCTTCTTTGGTTGGAAATCACGTGAAACTGCTGGAGAAGCCATTGAAGAAGCCATACCAAATAGGCCCGGCTAAATATGCTTGATATCGAAATAATACTTTCTTGTTCCTTTTCAGTTGCAAAAATTAAAGAGAATATTGCGCGCTGATTTTGAGGGACGTGAACGTCCGGCATTTCTTACGGAGCGAGATGAGCCTCAGTTACTTGCACCGTAAGGTGACTTTTTTGGTCTTCCGACCGACACTGTAGTAAACACAATATAATGTCAAATGACGTTGGTGCCAAAGCAAACGATAGATGATGCATGGAGCTTAATTTCAATAAAAAAAAGATGAGAAGGCCATCACATCATTTGAAGTGGTTACCTTATTTTGAAATACTTCTCTCTCTCTCTCTCTCTCTCTCTCTCTCTCTCAATGCTTGTTAAATAATATCTGCTGATCTATGCATATATTCACTTCAGTTTTTTCAATATAGATTATGCGCTATAAAAATGACACTTCGACACTGCCCTTTTGATACTGTCCAGCTTGCATGTACTAGTACCAATGCACGTGCGCCACGCACGTGTATAAAAGAATTAAAGTAATATTTACAATACAGCTGATAATAACATATTATAAGTGTATAACAAATACACTTAAGTAAGTCAAGAAAGATTTGTTAAAACAATATGACATAAGAAAAATATTATTTAAACCACAGACAAATCTAAACCAATAAAGAGATATTTTGCCTTATTATCTTCGTAAATCAATAAATCTTATAGCACAAATATGTTCGGAGTTGTTGTAACCATTTTCTTGAAAAAAAAGGACAAATAAACTAAAGAGATTTTTTCATTCATTTTTTAAAAATCAATAAATCCAATAGCACGCATATGTGTGGAGCTGTTGTAACCCCTTATGGATTTGCCTAAAAATTATTTTGTTGTATGTACTTCAAACTGTCAATTATACATTTCTAAAAATGTATATTGAAGTCTTTTTGAAGATGAAACATGTCAAACATAACAATAGCTTCAGTTTCGACCATTGAGCTCGACGATAGAGCTGATAGGTTATCAGAGAGGATAAAGCTCAGTATCGAATCATAAAGAAGAAACATGGTCACGTAACTAAAGCACAGATTGATAATTCCCCTACATTGAGACGCCATCATAGACTCCAGATGTCATTAATCAACAAGAACATAGTGCCATAACCAGACAACTTTTTTAAAATGAAACAATGAGTTTTAGCTTTACAGTCATCCATGCAATTAATGTGTATTTTAGTTGAACAGCAGGGCATCCAAAATCCTATCCCATTCATTAATCAAAATTTGTTGTTAGAACCAAAATTATGGCACTGTAAAAAAAAAATACTTCAAAATTTTGCATAGGCTACTACTATGCCTGCATTTCTACGGTGTATGAAAGAATTGATAGGCAACAATGTCAAAGGTTGTCAAGACCTGACCAGAAAACAAGTGGTGGTACATTTCGATACAACAACCATCATGATAGGCGACAAAAGAATATGGCACTTTGCAACAAACAATTTGCAGAAGTTAGCGCCCCGAAAAAAAGTTATGAATCGGTACATGGAAAAACAAATCATGCTTCAGAGCCCACAAGTAAGACATCTCTGAATTCAGCTCCACAAATCTTCTTAGTTGTAACACGTACACTGGCATCGTTGCATTTGATATGTCTTCGTATAATTCCTTGGGACGTCATATTAGGTACGCCTACAGAAGTTAGCACCGAGGATCATCATCATTGAGAGAAATTAGTAGTACACTCACTTAACAGTTAGAGAATTCAAAATGAGAGGGAAACTTTATATGCATCGCCATGTGATGTGTATGATCATCCAGAAAGCGTGCTTCTCTTTGTTGTCATCCACATCAGATCAACATTTCATTCGATATCAACCTGAAACGACCAACATACAGTCACCACACATTTGTCATATCTACAACCTTGATTCATATAAAAGAATGGAAAAAGAAAATATGATGACACTGAGTTATGTAATAATATATGTGAATTTCCTATCAAAGATTATTCCACACCAGGCACATAGCTTTTTCATTCATTTTGCTGTATTCCATCCCATGAATTTTTCTATCATAGAAATATTGTAACACAAAGATATGAATTAGTTTCAACACAAATGCGAATGAACTGGCCCATTGCCCTTAATTAAGTAACCAAAATGTTTTAATCAACCAATATTCACAAAAAAATCATTAAAGTTCCTATATGTTTCTTCTCTTGAAACACGTAACAATTCCTATTGGTCAAAAGTAGGATAATAGTTCAGTTTCCAATAAATAAATAATAGCATAATGCAGATCAGTTTCCCCTGCAAAACAAAGCCATGGACAATACAGACTATGAATGCAATACTGCCGATCTACTAAAAGATAATATGTGCAATTGATTACAGAGTTGATTACGCTGTTACGAATTGGAACTGAACATTTGATTTAGCCACAAAACATATAGCCAGCTTCAAACCGAAGCTGCATTGCTTTTATTTTATCTAACTACTGATGAAGGCTCCTCATGAGCACCTACTAAACATGCTTCGAAGAATATTCACTGTTCTCTAAGCCTGACAAGAAAAGCCCCCAGTATGACATTCGCCGATTTCCATTCTTGAATCTTGGCATCTTGCACGATAAGTTTATTTTCTCTTCTCTTGACCTCAAAGAGCGCAATATTACTTATACCACAAATGATTGATTGATCGTAAATAGCATCTAAATTTACTTCTATCTTTTCTCACAAAATACCGTGCACCAAATCTACACTACTACCATATGGATGAAAACATGAAGTATTCAAGGATCAAACTCTATTTTGCAATGCACCTTACAAAATCAAACTAATCTCCTGGTTTTCAAGAAGAAAAGATCTACAATACACTTACGAACTTACTATTCATCATTAGAGACCTTTGCATTTCCTGCAACCCACTTCACTTCTGAGCATGTTGCATATATAACTTTTCAGTTATGTCAATGAAGAAAGGAAGAAACTTTTCACCTCTAAGCATGTTGCATATAGAACTTACAATTCAATCATTAGATATCTCTGTGCTTCCTACAAGCCACTTCTAGAAAACCTCAGGAGTTCTGTATCTAAGATTGACATGGATTGGTACAGAATGCTAACATCTTCCAAGAAACAAGATTAACAAACAACGCTTGCACTGGATTTGATTGCAATTCAACCAAAAACCAAGAAACAAAATAATACTGACGTCTGCCGACTCTGGACTGCAATCCAACCATAAACCATTGGCGACCTCATATACTTTTAATTTCTCTTATTATGAATGACACACTTCTGCATTGATAAATGATAGGCCGGACACATACAAACAGGTTCAACAAGAAAAAAAACTCAAAGCATAGAATCAACAGGAAATGAATCACAACTTGATTATCCATTCTTCAATTAGTCAATCAAGAAAACATATAGTTCTCCAGGGGGGATGCCGTACAGGAAAGGCGCGACATTGGATCCATCAAGAAAACATTGTTCCCCTGAAAATGAAGAAGTTATTGACAGTTAATTTTCTGTATTAAGAAACCTACTGACGCATTTCGATAATTATGCACACAAAAATATTTGAAACAACCTCTTACAGCAGTTGCAGACATCGTATTGCATAGAGATGAACAAGGGATGCTCCAGAATGCAATTAAATGAGGGAATATCTGTTACAGAATGCAATTAATCTCTATTACATGAAGCATTATCCCACAAAATGCTACAGCTATATTCTGTAGGAAACTTGAGGAAAATTATTCATATTTGCAACAACTTGACCAAATGTATTTGAGGTCGCAGAAAAGCACCCAACTATGAATGTATGTTATGAATTGCTGGATGCTTACTCAAATTAGTAGATGGGAGAGGAGATGCTAGTCCAGGGGAATCAATCAGCCTTCAGGCCGTGGAGTACAGGGGAAGGCTGAAAACTGAGGAAAAATCGAATAATTCCCATGAACAAGTACAATGAGTAGAGAAAATATACCCTGGATGTTGCACCGGTGACTTCATCCATCGAGTAGAGAAAAATTCCCATTGGTGACTTCATCTGGTAGATTTGCACTGACGGCGGCATGGTTTCAAGGAATTCCATCAAAACAATAATCGAACATGCAAGATTAATGGGGAGGGGGAAACAATCATAACTGCATTTGGACATACGTGGTGTAACAGAATGAGACTGGGATCAACTTCTTGCGCTGCTATTATAGTTGACGCGTGCATGAATAAGAAACGCACCTCAACTCCCTCCCTGGTGGAAGAGGATGTAGAATCACCTCCGCGGACACATCTCCCGTAAGCGCACAACAACAGACAGTTCAGATCGAAGTTCTCCTGGTCCAATCGAGATTGACGATTCCTGATGAAATTGGCGGAGAGGGATCTCGTCGCAGGAGATTGGAGCTCCGGCAGGTTGCGTACCTCACCTATGTACCTGTCAGATTCTACCTCACCCCTTGAACAGAATCGAAAAATCAACAAAGAAAATGAAAGCAGACTCACCGCCGCATCACCCACCATGAATTCAACAAGAAAATGAATCCGCCAAGCCAAGCCGATCCGTCGTGACCAACAAGCGATGGCAGACTCTCCGCCAAGCCGACGATCGCAGCGCTGCCAAAATCCTCTATCGCCCTAGACGCCGTCTTGCCGATGATCAATCTGGACGCCGCCAAGATGAGGATGAAATTGGAGTGCGGCAGGACGCCGATGATCAATCGGCAAGTGCTACGTAATGAGCAGCCGGTTTCTAAACAAAATTCAAAGTGCTACGTAACAAAGGAAAGCTGAGAATAGGAAAGCTCATAATATTGGCTGTGCAGCGAAGCCGGTTTGGAAACAAAATTCAAAGTGCTACGTAACAAAGGAAAGCTGAGCATAGGAAAGCCGAGAATATTGGCTGTGCAGCGCTGAGTATTGCGGGAGGGTAGGGAATTCGTCAGGTAGAAAAAAACATTTTGATGTCCCGTTTTCACAATGTAAAATTACCTCAGCGTCACACATTGTAACGCCCACGTGGCAGGTGGGAAGTCTATGGCAGGATCCGACGGTTTTAAGATGAGGTGGAATTTGAATCAATGGTTGATACATAGGTTGGGTAAGATCTGATAGGTCAAAATCATTTTCCTCCCAACTGGTTCTTTATTGGTTTAGATAGATAGAAGACTATGTATATATGGAAATGTTGAGTTATATTGTGTTGATAAATATGTAACTCATTGGGGACCAATATGTAAAAGATAATTATATAATGGAAGAGGAGCATCGGGTCTGGGAGAAGGCCCCAGAAATTTCCCCATTTCCATCTCTTAAATCCCTAGCTCTTCCTCATCAAATCTCTCTGAAATTCAACAGGAAAATACAAAGATCGGAGATCAAAATTCCAAGCATCATCATTCCGTTGCAGGGCAAACGAACTGAGAGTGCTGCCCCTGCCAGTGCCCTCCATTCATTTACCATGGCCAACCTAGCACATCAATTCGTTCGTGAACTGACGGCTCCACAAGCATGGCTTCTGCTGCTCGTCCCTCTCCTCCTCTTGCTTGCGCGCTACTCGTTGGCAGCGTTCAGTGCCAAGAGAGCGAGGAAGAGGCAGCAACTAGTAGGCAACGACCAGCCGCCGTCGCCCCCGGCGCTGCCCGTGCTCGGCCACCTCCACCTCGTCGGCTCGCTTCCCCACGTCTCCCTCCGTGGCCTCGCCATGAAGCACGGCTACGACCTCATGCTCCTCCGCCTCGGCGCCATGCCGGTGCTCGTCGTGTCGTCGCCGCGCGCGGCCGAGGCGGTGCTGCGCACCCACGACCACGTGTTCGCGTCCCGGCCGCACTCCCTGGTGGCTGAGGTCGTCCTGTACGGTCCCTGCGACATCTGTCTAGCGCCGTATGGGGATTACTGGCGTCAGGCGAGGAAGCTCGTCACCACGCACCTGCTCAGCGTCAAGAGGGTCCAGGCGTTCCGCCGCGCCCGCGAGGAAGAGGTAGGAATGCTTATTTTCCTAACAAAAAGATAACTTCGAATTGTAATTGGTAAACTTAATTAGCAGAACATCACTTTGTCGCTGATAATATAGGTCAGTACGGTGATGGAGCAGATCAGAAAGGCAGCCGCCGCGGGCGCGGCGGTGGACGTGGGCGAGCTGCTGGGCTCTTTCACGAACGACCTGGCGTGCCGCGCCGTGATGGGCGAGTCCTTCCGGAGCGAGGGCCGGAACAAGCTGTTCCGGGAGCTTGTCGCGGACACGTCGCCGTTGCTGGCCGGCTTCAACGTCGAGGAGTTCTTCCCGTTCCTGGCTCGCTTCGGCGTGATCAGCAAGGTGGTCCGCACCAAGTCCGAGAGATTGCGGCGGAGGTGGGACGAGCTGCTGGACAGGCTGATCCAGGACCGTGACAACGAGTCGGCTGCGGCTGGGGCGAGTGATGCCAAGGACAGCGATGACTTCACACATGTTTTGCTCTCATTTCGACAGGAGTATGGTCTCACCAGAGAGCATATGAAAGCTATCCTCCTTGTAAGTGTGCTAGTATATACTCACGAAGTCACGATGCAGTCATATAGAAATATCCGAGATCGATAGATCTCTCCTAGATCTGATATTTTTTCCATGCATGTTACTCCGCCAAACATGCAGGACGTGTTCTTCGGCGGAATAGACACATCAGCCTCCGTGCTCGAATTCACCATGGCTGAGCTCATGCGGAGGCCAGACGCGATGAACAAGCTACAAACAGAGGTCAGGAGCAGAGTACCAAAGGAACAACAAATCGCCAGCGAAGCCAACCTAAACAACATGCCTTACCTGAGAGCTGTCGTAAAAGAGTCGCTTCGGCTGCACCCGGTCGCGCCGCTCCTCGGGCCGCACTTATCCGTGTCCAGCTGCAACATCGACGGGCTCGTGGTTCCCGCAGGGATACGCGTCCTGGTCAACGTCTGGGCCATCGGCAGGGACGCGCGCTTCTGGGAGCACGCGGAGGAGTTCGTCCCGGAAAGGTTTCTTGACGATGGCGCCGCCGCAGGTGTCAACTTCAAGGGGAATGATTTCGAGTTCTTGCCCTTCAGCTCAGGGCGAAGGATGTGCCCTGGAATCAACTTCGGGTTGGCCATGGTCGAGCTGATGTTGGCGAACCTCGTCCGCCACTTTGACTGGGAGATGCCGACAGGGAAGGGGAGGGCTGACATTGACATGTCGGAGGAGTTCGGGCTAATAGTGCACCGGAAGAAGAAGCTCCTATTAGTTCCAAAACTGGAAGCGTAGCGCGTCTTGGATCTATGAAGTTCAAGGAAATCTTATATGAATGTGTTTGGTGATTAGTTGGTCGGTCGTATATATGGCTTGTATCGGTCCGTGCAAGTGCAACTTTAGTTGATCCACAGGTTCATGTTTACTTATGTTTGATCTCATCTGTACTGCGTATGTAATCTAATGTGTGCTATTAGACCGGTTGTGTCAATGTATCCCCCTTGTAACTTGGGAAACTAATATTAAACATTGTTCCTTTCCCAAAAGAAACTTATACATAGTTAAGCCGCAACTTCACAAAACTACAATTTTATAGTTGAATTTATCAAAGAACCACATATTTTTAGAGTTGTGCTTCGCAAACTTCAAGTTTTATGATAAATTCAACATAATATCTGTATTTTTGAAGTTGTGGCTTAAATCTGTAGTTGTGTGATAGTTTTTGCCATAGTATATTTTGAATTCTCATTGTTGCCCTGCCTGGACTATAATTGAAATGTTCAAATTAATTTTCAAACTTTTTTGCCATGAATTGTCCTTATAAAAAATAGTGAAAGAAAAATCTCTCGTAGCATTTTTCAAACGGTGGACGATGGTAGAGCACAAAGAATGTGATATGACAATATACCATATCCCTGCAATAATTTTACGTAGATAAGTTTATTTACGATCCAAAATTGACATCCAAATGTTTCCATGGCTCCCACTCTATCTTGCGGCACGCGTGGGCCTCTTAATTTGGGTGACAAGAAACTAGAGGTCGTAGTCGAGATCTAACATCCATGACATTAAAATAATATTGTATGTCCCTTTCCTATGGTAAAAATCAAAGATAATGTGCATTGACTTTACGGGACGTGAGCATAAGGCATTTCTTTAAGGAACTGGATGGGCTTAGATTACTTGCACGGTAAGGTGACTTTTTTTTGGTCAAGACAATAAAATGTAGCTGCTGCCAAAGCAAACGAAACATGACACGTGATGTATTAAGCGACGAATTCGTAGCCCCCCACCCCCTCAAAAAAAGAGAGAAGGAAGTGTAATGTCGTTGCCTAAATAATGTGTATTGTGCAATAAAGGAAAAATCATGCAAACATTTTTTTAGAAAATATTTTTTTAAAAAAATAATAAAACCTGACATGTGTGTACATGATATAGAGACACATGCGCACAAATTTCAAGTACAAATATGTTGTATTTTAAGAGATAAAAAATGATATAGTCGCGCTATGAGGGGTGGGGGGGGGGGGGGGGTTAGTTCATATAATGTTGTGTTTTTGTCTTTTTTTATCTCTCAAAATATGGCGGGTCAGGAACACGCTCTTTTGGGAGGATCCGTTGGAATTCGTCCATGAAAGGTTCGTCGACGACGTTAGCGCAACAAACAACTTCAAGGGGAATAAATTTAAGTTCTTACCTGGAAGAAGGGCGTGCGTGGAGTGAGCTTTGAGATGGCTGCTGTGGAGTTGATGCTTGCCAACCTCGTGCATTGCTTCGTCTGGGGGATGCCGGAGGGGAAGGAGAGGTGGGACATTGATATGTCGGAGGTGTTGTGATAGTCATGTAACGGAAGGAGAAGCTTCTATTGATCCCTAAATTACATGTGCAGCATCATCTTGCGTCCGAATACCCGTCATGTGCTTGTATGTAACCTGAACCCGCTCCGATCTCAACCACCCCCGCCCAGAAACTTTTCAGCTAGGTGCTTTTATTTCAAATTAAGCCAAGACATATTCAGGCCTTGAACCACGCGTGTACTCCCTCCGGTTCTAAATTGTTGACGTTTGACTATTTCTGAGTTTTGTTTGACCGTTCATCTTATTCAAAATATTAGCTTAAATATGTAAAATTATAAGTTATATTTCAATTTACTTTAGTGATGAAACTAATCATAATAAAATCTATGATAATATTTTAAATATTTTGAATAAAACGAATGGTCAAACGTAACTAAAAAAAAATCAAACGTCAACAATTTAAAACCGGAGGGAGTATCCAACAGAGCGCGGAAGTCCGCACCGTCGGGAGACCAACCTATAAATCACGGTGGTATCGAAGATGGAGTACAGTGTCTTGTAGAGTAAGTCATCGCATTGGGGCCAACGGTCATGATCTACTAGTAGAATTGTTCTACTGATACGAACAGTAGTAACAGCAGACTAGTGTCATCCACGGCACTGTTTGTTGCTGCTACAGTATGAGATCCTGTTGCTGAGCTCCAGCAGCTGGTTCCTCTTGCCGCTTTACCAGGGATGCCACACGCAACTCATGGTCTCTTTTGTTCACAGATGATGTAAACTGTTGATGAGCTCCAACCGCGGTGGAGCAGGGGAGATGCAGAGAACACCAGCACGAAGTTGCTGTCTGTCAATCTCACGAGGAGAATGCGGCATCATCGGCTCGGCTTAGCACTTCTGTTCAACTCAACACAAAATGAAGATTGGAACAATAGGACAATTTGACAAAATATGAAATGGTAAACACTTTTAGAACAAACTTCTGGAGGACATCCATCAAGCAGCTATAAATGTAGTGGTACAACACATCAACTGCTTCAATCGAGCCGATTAGCACTCGGCAAATCACTACTATTTCAAAATTTCTCTACATCAAAATTGCAGGAGCAAAGGCAAATGACAGTTGAACAACCGAGCATTTTGATGCCTAATTACAACCCTCGCTGCTCTTCTTCCTCCTCTTGGCCTTCCCCTGCTTCTCCTCCTCTGCCGCGGCCGCGCTCTCCTGCTTCGCATCTTCCACGTCTCCGTCGCCACCGGTGCCGGGCGCAGAGTAGAGCGGCAGCGCGACCGACTCCGGGGACTTGACGTGCAGCGCCCGCACATTCCTCCACTTCTTCGGCACGCACGCGGCGGCAGCCTCCACCGCGGCGACCACGTTCTCCACCGCCTCCTCCAGCGGCATTGCCGCGTGGCCGACGCGCACGGCGCGGCACGTCCCGCCCTCCACCCGCAGCTCCACGCAGCGGGCCGCCTCCCTCGCGGACTCCGCCCACGCCGGGTCGGCGAGGTCCACGGGCACTGGCCGGGCGCCCTTGGCGGCCGCCTTGCCGC